>JAVQJF010050497.1:0-91416 GCA_036023855.1 Gadopsis marmoratus
CCCCCCCCCCGCCCGCCCCCCCCCCCCCCACCCCCCACCCCCCCCCCCCCCCCCCCCCCCCCCGCCCCCCCCCCCCCCCCCCCACGGATGCACAAATCGAAAAAAAGGAAGTGCTTAAATTCCACCATATGCTTTTCTGGAGGTAGAACTGTCTGTTTGGCATCCTTTACAACTAATTCTGACAGCTTATCCACCGACAGGCTCGCACACACCTGTAAAAACAGAGAGACAGCTCTGAAAGGCCTGATGTGTGACTCTTTACTCTGCAGCTACATACTGAAGAGGCAAAGCCCTTTCAAGCGTCACCAATTTTCTACAACATCCCATAATCACATATGAAAATGCAGCCAAGGCGAGCAACAGAACAAGGTGCCTACGCCATTATTCTGCCACTAGGAGAGCAAGATGAAATAAGTCATAAATGTAGCTTTTATTAAGCACCATTCAAGTTAATCAAAGCAAGCTGCGAGTTATTCGAGGCCCTCTGTTGTAAATTCACAGCAGAAAATTAAGAACTGCGAGTGCATCTGTTCTCTGGCATTCTGCTTTTCTCAGAAGGAATCATTAAACAGATTGTTGTTAGCCAAGAAAATCATTGCAAAACACATTTGTACGACAGAAAGTGTCACGTTATTGATGTTCCGTTACATTCTTCCGTCTCGCTCTTAAGCTCTTGGCCCAAGTTACACATCTTTGAGCATTATCACCTAATGGCAGACTCCTCCAGCAACTCGTGATTTCTCCTGCTTGTGGCTCTGCGTTTAGACCCAGTTTCTATTGAGGGAATCAAGCAACCAAAAGGAATTTTATTATCATTTTGTGCAATGAAAAGAAAAAAAAAAGGGGAGCATGCCTTTGAGATGATCTCGCTCAACTGTTGTAAGGAATTCTTCAGTGGTATCAAAGTGAGTGACTAAGCTGAAAAAGGTTCCAGCTTTAGCATCCAGCATGCTAATGAACCCCCACTAATGTCCTCCTACTGGCAACCTTCCCATGCCTTCCTCCCTGCAATATTATCACAAGTGCTGCAATAATATTATCAGTCTGTTCACTCAGAATGGTTTGACACGCAATGAAATTTAGGCCCGAACCCAAAATCTGACAAGTTCTGTGTTCAATGGGTTTCAAACTAGCCCGAGGCACAAATGACTAATCTACAATATGACACCCTGCCGCCGCCGTCGTCTGGTATATGTAGTAAAGGACAATAAATCGCAAATACCCGGTGGCTGAATGCAAACTTTCTCCCCATGAAGTGAAGTCACATGCTCACACCAACAGCTGGATGTATCCCAACAACATTAAAACGGACATTCTGTTCCCAGGGACAAGGAGAAATATCTTTACGTTTGTCATGTTTTTTGGCTTCTGTTCTTAAAAATCAGTCTCCTGCAACAATGGCAGATGTGTCTGGATTTTGTCGTTCAATTTAAAACCACAAATTATAGGAAGTGCAACACTCTCAGAGGTCGTTGAAATTATAGTTGCAGTGAGGGAGCAAATGGTAGATAAGCGATTGCGAGTTCAATATAAAAAGTCATTAAAAAAGTGCTGATTTACAATGCAAGTGTCCTTTTCAGTCAGTCAGATTTTCAGCAGCTATGTAGAAACATTTTTAATACAATGCAGTAAAAACTTATGATCAAAATGACAAAAGTAACTGCAATTATGCTTTCTTAAAATGATCCAACTTTTTGGCCTATGCCTCATCAACTTTTCCTCTAAAAAGGGCCTTGTTCAGAGAGACTTGTTTCCTGTCCAGCGTTGCTGTTCTTGGCAGCGTCCTGCAGATGGGACTGATTTCTGACAGACCACACACCATTTTAAAAGGGTGGATGGAGTTTATTTTTATGAAGGGGCTAGCAAATACCTCTAAAATGGGTCAAGATATTTGCACAAATTAAGTTACGTATACATTTCCACCCCCGCTTCTCTGCCACCCCACCTGAAATGAATAAATACATAAATGACTATGGTTCTGATCAGTTTCATTGCATGACCTTGACATGATGATTGGTTCCTAGAGGTGTGCAGCTGGAGTAATGCAGACGTGTGCAGAACTGTATGTGAAATCAAAACAGGACATCATTAGGGCAATGTCCATAAAGAGCGCACATGTGCTCAGCAGCCATCAACATGGCAGAGGCATGTTTCCTGGCTCGCACTGCAATGGTGCAGCTGTTGATTCAGCTGGAATGCATGTATGTATGTATGTATGTATGTATGTATGTCAATGATTCAATTGGAATGTGTGTGAGTGAGTGAGTGAGTGAGAGACACAGAGGGTAGTTACGGGGTGTAAAGAGGTTGTGAGCAGAGTTAAGAGACTGAGGGAACAGCAGAGCTCAAATCAGACAGCATGGACTGAACCTTCCCCACAAGACTTGACAGCTATAAACTAGGTTCATGTTAACAATCCGAGTGCTAACTCGCAGCTAAAGCCCCGTGACACCGCGGGGGCAAATACTAACATGTGCATGGTCATGAAAGAGCCACACACTTCTGCAAAAACATACTGTTGATGTGCATCAAGATTGCGTGTCATAAATTCAATTTAATCTAATTTAAGCAGCTTGATAAATGCATGCCTTGTTTTGAAGGCACTTGTACGGACCTAGTTATTTCGACGTCTCAATTTTATGCCAATCAAATATTTCATCCCGACGTTTTCTTATTTGACCTGTCACAGCGCAGCGGCGTACAAGATGCTTCAGTGCTATGAACCAAATGACACGAATTACTCCTGTGCTCAGATCTGAGTGCACTGGCATATATAACGCATGGAAAAATTTACAGAAACCCAACTCCTCGGAAGGAGAGATGGAAGGGGGAATCAGAGATGAACCCGCTAGAGTTCAAAAGGCATCTTCTCTACTCAAATAAACTCCAAGCTCTTCTGTGGTGCAGTTATCGGCTCAACCAGCTGAGCTTCTCAGCTCTTTGCCGTCCCACGGCTCGACTTCTGCACAGCTCTCCAAGGCTGCTTTGTGGCTAGTGCCATGATTTGACACAGTCCAAAACTTTCACTGCACAACAGCGCATTGCTCTGCGTTTGTGTAAGACAATCAGGCACTTCATTTGCAGAAAATCCCCTCGTTATACTGGTTTAATACAGTGAAAATATGAAATAAGTGGGAAGAGCAAAGAGACTAAAACAAAGACTGAAAAAGAAAAAAAGGGGACATTTCGCTGGTGAGATTCCCCCATGTGAGCAGCAGGGACTTGCACATGGCCAATTTCCCAGCTGTGGCACCCTCCTGTGGTCCCACTTTGTCTGCCATCCCCTTTTCTTTTTCATTGACTACATGAAGAGGGTGGAGTGTTTTCTCTCTTATTACGAAAACGGTTGCTCTGGACTCAAAGGAAGTCCAGCAGACAGTGAGTAAGAGGGTTTGATCAACCACAGCAAAATGGCCTGGGGAGAAAGTGAGGGGGTGGACCATTTTATGTTGCTCTCATCAGCAACTGAACTCTCTGCTGAGGCCACTAGGGAACCTCACACAGCCTAGTCCGTAAAAGTGTACGCGTCAGAAATGAGCATGTGCGGTAGATGGGTGTGTTGGACGGGCCGGGCAGGAAGCAGTCCAACTAAAATTTTCCATATTCATCAACTTCAAGGTATTTCACACACCTCATCCATTTGCTTTCAACAATACCGTTCCACAGGTGCAGTCAGTGTTTATTTTCCGGACTTTAATTGGGCATGTATGGCGATCACGCTATCAGAGCCTATTCAGAGTTATCCAAACGGAAATTCTACAACTAAAAAAAACCCATGACTTTAGCACTGCTTCACTGCTCTTCGTCAGCGTGCCAACCCAAACAGCTGCACATTAATTTCTAATTGACAATTCAACCTGTAGTTACCACCGTTCCTTTAAAAAGGAGCCATGACAATATCCAAGCCGGAGACTTTATAAAACCAGACAATACACCAATAGCCGTACTCTGTCAGAATAGCTGTGTGGAGTGAGGTAGACACCTACACTTCATATGTTAAACATTACAGTTGTATCCAAACCAAAAGAGGTGGAGACAGAACGACAGTATATCTAGAGTCCTTGTTAAAATTCCAAGGAGGGGAATCTTACGGCGCCTGGTTTGCATTACTTGGGTTTTTTGAAAACTGCTTCAGGGACATTTAAATTGCCTCCTTTGACATTTAACTCAGCTTCCTAACCTCCAAAACCAAATATGGAAAATAGACAAAGGAGGAATGCTAAAACAAACATTCAAACAGCCCATCATTTATTTTATCACAGCCCATTGACATGCTATAGCGGGAGTTTAACATATTCAGGAAACTGGATTTTAAACAAAGACAAATCCACTGGAGACGCTTAAAGACAACCACGTAATTGACGAGATACCGTGACAACAATGGCTGCCAAAATTCAATTAGTGTTAATGGTTAACTTTGATTGCTGAAAATGCGATTGCTTTCATTTTCGGTGCCATGAGATTAGTCTCGTCTTGATTAATTTAGATACAAATCTCACACTCAGGGGGTTCAAATTAAACAAACGTAGCAGATCACGGTCATTTGTTTCACAGTTCATGAATACATTCACTAAACTAATGTTAATGGTTGCTTTCCCTCAAAATGATGCTTCATAAAAAGAAATTAACTGTAATGAACAGGATTAGGGTTGCGCAATATGGCAAAACCTTTCACCACCATCATTTTTTTTTCTTCACTATTTCTGTTGAGCTTAAAGTCGTACATCGATTCAGAGCCTGAAAGATGACCAATAATAGTTTGATCTGGAACAGAGAAAGTGGGGGACATTTTCTATCAGGATCAGTGTTTTATATTGTTTATTTTGTTCGAAAGTCAGACCAAAGACTAATCCTTGCAGTTGGAACTTGTACGGACGATCATTAACAAACAAAGTAAACCGTAGCTCTTTAAAACCAGACAGGGTCGCACACTTGGACTGATCAATGAGCTCCAGAGAGACGATGGGAGCAAAAACACTCAAGAATATTGAAGATCACTGAGGCGAATCCTTTTTTCATTGCATGTAATGAAGTTTGCGAGCATTAACTAATTAAAATCGGTGACAAAGAAAAATCAATGAGGAATTGGTGGCAGGAGGAGGCCTGTGTTTGACCGCTCTTATTTTAACCTGTAGAGACGATCTGGTGTATTATGGTACATTATGCAAGTGAGAAAGGCCCACAGTGTTGTGTCAGCTGTGTTATAGGATCAGAGCCCTGGAGCGACTTAATGTCAGTGTTGTTCCGTTGTTTCTGTTTGTTTTGATTCGTAATTGCGAGGAGGAGCACCTGACATCTGCTCCCTCGCCGAGACAGACGCGCTGCTCAGTGAGCTCACACAACCCGAAGACAAAGCAAACACCATCCAAGTGCAGACTACACACTCACCTTCTGGAAGAAATCCTCCCCGCCGTTGACTCGCCCCTCAGAGGCAGCTAGAGTGAGAGAGAGAAAAATAAATTCATAAAACTGCACAGAGCCACTCAGGTTTTACACACACACACACACACACACACACACACACACACACACGTTACGGTGTCTTCGCTCAGAGCGGTGTTTATGGCGGAGCGCCGTTTCTTTGGATATTGTGTTTGGCTCATTTGCAGGAATGGAATAAAATGTTCCAAGTCATTTTCTATAATCCCAGAGCTTGGCTGCAGCTTCCGTGTAACAAATTGATGGATACAGAGAAAATATTTGGGCATTTTACAGTAGCTGTTAATGGAGTATTTCATACCACACTTGGGTCAACTGGTGTCCAGTTTCGCTCTTCTTAAAAAAGGCCTTCACACTTTTGAAATGTATCTGTCACCATACTGTTCACTTCCAGCCTTGGGGACTACAGCATAAAACTGAATGCCAGAAAATCACCTGCAAACAAACTAAGCACTTAGGGAATGCCCTGGTGTTTCAGAGAAACTTTCCAAGCAGGTGAAAATGCCAGGAAAACTCCGCTCAGCTGATACAGTAAGCTGGATAGAAACAGGGCCAAACACCAAAGCAAGTCAGGCCTGTAGTCGCTCCAACAACATCTGCAAGTTCTTCAAACTGCGGCAGCTCTGTTGATGCAAAATACATATCAGCTCTCCAAGGAGAATTCTCATGTTCCCCTGTCATTTGGGAGTACGGGGAAGGTTTAATGATGCATTTCAGCCAGCGTTCTCGAGACGGATCTGCTGCTGTCTGTGCAAATCTGGGTCAGGAGCAGCGGCGAGAGTCGATGTGGGTTATACAGTTCAGTCATAAATGATGGCCTCGGCCCCAGCAAGAATTATGTTATGATTAAACGTCGATTAAACGATTTAGACGATTAAACGTTAAGCCGACTAATCCATCAGTCAATAGACAGGAAATTGATTAATTCAGTTTCTCCAGTTCTCTAGAACTAGTGAAAAAGCACATCATTACAGAGACCAACTACTAACTAGTCAATGTAATGATGTGCCGATTTTCCTTGTCATACGATAGTAAATTCAGTATCTAAGTTTTTAACTGTTGGTGGGGCAAAACAAGACATCGAAGACGTCACTTTGGGCTTCAGGAACACGACGGCCATTTGCCCCCACTTTCTGTTATGTTATTCACCAAATGAATAAGCAAGAACACAATTGGCAGATCAATCGATTATGAAAATAATAATTAATTGCAGCTGTACACACTACAACCCCCCCCCAATATTGTGAACATAAATCAGCTAACAACAGTTTAGAGAAATGTTTTGGAACAGAGACCGGAATCCGCTCATCCACTCAAGTGCTTTTGTTTCACTAAATGACAGCCAAATGATGGTTTTGTCCTCCAGACTGACAATATGTAATGGCTGCAAGTATAAAGCATACTGTACCGTTGCAATAAAATATTCAAGAACACGAGTCACAAATGGAAAACCTTCCTGAAAAGCTAGCGGCTTCAAAATCACAGTACTATCTATGCACAGTATAGATAAATATATAAATATAAATAAATAAACCTGGGTGTGAAAGACGTTGGGACTTCCTCCCTTCCCCATCAACAACACGTGTCGAAGGACAGAAAACACAGAAAATGAAAACCCATCACTAAACATAGTTTCATTTTCAACCAGACCCGGCATTATGGCCTTTAGCGATGCAGTAATGCCTTCATCATGAGCATTTAACGAGTGTTTGTACTTACGCAGGCTGCCTAGTAAACAAGTCCAGGCCACATTTCTAAAGACATGGAGACTGGTCTGCCTTGGCTCAACGGATAAGCTAATTTCAGATCAAGTCAAACGCTCACCGCCCAATTACATTCATAATGGTTGAATTCTGGCTACTTGTCGGCTCATCATTCAAAACAGAAGAAGAATGAATACGAAATTTAAGAAGGACGTGGATTAGAAACTGATGGCCAACGAAGGGTAACACAATAGTTTAAATAGCACTTCAGGGTCCGTTTTCATGAAGCGGTCACAGAAATGAAAGAAATATTCCCACCAACTATCACCCTTCTGACTTTCTTATCCTCCATAAATCTACAGCATCGCCTCCATTTAAACTAGACTATGTCCAACTCGATACTTCACCAACAAATAGTAAATAGTAAGACTGAGCTATGACGCATCCAATTGTGCCAATGTTTTAATCATATCACCTGTTTTGGAAACACAGTCCAAATGTTGCAACTCCCATGGAGGAGCAACAGTGACAGACGAAAGGTGTCACAGATGGGGAAATAAAGCTCCTAAAGTAACATTGGATGCCTCTTTAGCTGCTTCAAGAGCTTCCAATTTTTGTTTAAAGACACAGTCATTTTACCAAGTGGCTGACGCTCACAGCGATGCACTCGGCGTACAGCCAAATGTTGTGCATAAACAGTGACGGCAATGGAAATGGCATGCAGCCAACCATAAACACTGGTGTGGACTGATTTTAACATACTTTTAAAAAATGTTTAACTGAAACATTTCTTTGTTTAGTAATTCTACAATTTTGACAATTGATTGTATTAATTTATTTATTATTAGATACAAATACCTCGTGGTCACAGCTTCCCAAACTGAAACATTTATGTGCTTCTCTTTACCTCATATAAATACATTTCTCTTTGGTTTTTTGACCGTCAGACATAATTTTTACATTTTCAAGATTGGGAATCCAGCTTTGAGGTCGAATGACAGGGAAATATCTCGGCTTTTAGGCGACCTTAAGTTATCCAAAGTTATGAAAGACCCCGTTTGCTGCAAGCGTTTCCTGTAAGAACTAAGACAAACAAAAAGGAGTGCAGCAACATCCAACATACTTGTCTAGTCGCCCTTTTTCCTCTGTTGTCGCAGTAGTATTTTATCATCTAAACAAAAGTAAATCCAAAAAGGTAAAGTCTCTGTCCGTGGCAATTTAATGAGACTAATAAAAAACCCATAGTAAGACAGTTAATATGCCACTGACAAACATGTCATTTCCATGAGGACAATAATACTCTCCTCCGTAGCAATGTTTATTAAATGTTTCACTTTTGTAAATGCACTGGATGTGTATTATTCCCAGAGAAATCATTTACGGAGAAAGAAAAACAACCTCTGCTGTACGTCCGCCTGAGTCGTGGAGATGCTGTCAGACAAAATGACAGATGTGACCATGCGAACAGTGTACCGCATCTGTGACACTCAGCAAGAAAGTACAGCAATTAGGCCCAGTAATTACACAACACACACCACCAACTGGGTGCAGGTAGCATAGTAACTACATTTTACTACTAGTTCAATAACAGTGTCAGAATTAACTCAAATTCCATTTCAGTCGCACCAAAAGAGCACACAAAGATGCATTAAATGCTGATTTTTGCACGTTTCCTTTAAGAATTTAAAGCAGCTTCTTTTTATAATTGTATAATTCCTTTTTAGTCAAATCTGCCCATGAAGCCAACTGATGAATTAAAACACAAACTATAAAACTTTGTTTGCTGTGGTACAGTACGAGATTAATATTTAAGTCTGAATTCTGAGGTCAGAGTCAAACAATAAGGTCAAATGACGCCTAATGACATGATTTAGGAGACAACAAAAAATATGCATAAGAAATAGAATGCGTTGGTTTTTAAACCTTGTAACAGCCAAGGACCAACACAAGCAGTACAAGAGGATTTGTGGCATGTGAGAACAGTGAGCTGAAAGGAATCGGATATGGAGTGAAAACATTAGCCATGTGTTGAGAGCAAAACATCCTGTTGGCAAATGTGTGACGTATAAGCCGGCATGGGAGTACACAGAGCAGAGACAGGAGGGGTACAGGAGGATGTCCCATGAGTTGAGGGGGTGATATGGAGGTCGATAGTGCAGGCCGTGCAGGATGAGACCATCTTACAGGCAAAGAAAAGAAAAAAAAAAAAATAGGAGGTTCAACTTTCTATCAAACACATTCTGTACAAGAGCCAGAAAAATGGTGACAAGCATGAACGAGATCATCACAGCTACATTAAGTTGTTGTAAGATGAGTTACAGAAATAAAGGTTCGTATTTCTTAAATTGACATGAAACATGAACATTAAAAAAGGTGAACGTCACCTATTTTACCTATCAAAGTCCGTTTGCAGCTCTTGGGGAGTACGACTGCACACGTTGCATGAAGCCTCCAGAGGGAGCTGTGCAAAGTCTGATAAATTGCCTCAAGTGATGTCACAGACAGTTCGAAAATGAAAAAAATCTGCAGATAGCCTGCTCGCTCTTCATCTCTTGTTTTAGGCTAGTGGCACGAGGCTACGTTAGGCGACACTAGCACCCCAATCTCCAACTGAACTGTCGGGGGTTGAGTTGCATTGTGGTTAATGTAGGGGGCAGGTTTTGACAAGGAAGGAGAATGCATGGAATATAAAAAAAAACTAAATTAAAAAAACAACGCCATCTCTGGCTCTCCTGCATCAATACTGATCCTTTTGTTTTCTCTAACGGCCCATCATGAGTCTGAAAATGTTAAGTGAAATGTTAATTTGGTGGAGTATTCTTAGTTAGCTGCTCCTACCAACCACAGCTTCCACATTATCTGAACATGATGTAGACAGGACGGATAAATCGGTTGGAAAACCGTCCACTAACTTGCAGAAGTGTATTGATCACTGCTGAGCATTTCGTTGCATTCAAGGGCTGACCACGATCTGAGATTTGAAAGTCAGCTGCTGACTGGAAACCTTTCTGTGCAGGAAACCACCAAATTCAAATCGTTAGTCTTGTAGATTCAATTTGCCAACAACATAATATTAGAGGGGAAGAAGCAAAAGATCTTTTAACATTTGACTTTTCTGAATTGACAGGCATTAAACCACAAAAATGCACAGCTCATGCCTCATTACTTAGATAACCAAGAACCTATTATTTTCTCTGCCATCCAAAAAGCACAATTTAAATTATAGGCCTTCTTTAAGACCTCCTTAAGACAAATCAACAGTTGAAGAGCACATCCCAAGTTTAAAAAGGTATATTTTTCAGCATTTAGTAGCTCTGATTTATGTCAAAGAGACTTTGTTTCCATTGTTTCTCAAGTGCTAGAATGGTCTGAGAAAAGTGATTGTTCGGCTCAGGTTATACAAGGACGATGCAGTGCTCCTCCCTTCCAGCACAGCAGATTGTAAAGGCATCACAGCTGAAGAAAAGGACACAAGACCCCTGAGCACAGATCACATGCTGCAATCAATTCTGCCCTGTAGTGTTTTTTTGAAAATAAGGAGCAAATAATGTGGCACTAATTTACAGCAGTTGTCTCCGCTGTCTATTAATTTGACAAAGTTAACATGGCGGTTACAGTTAATCAGATCCACACCCTCCAATTCCCTCCATATAATTATTTGATGTACCTAATTACTGTCACTGCATGTAAAGAACTGAGAAAAGTTTCAGTGAAAGGCATAAAAGGACTCAACACTGGCAGATTGAATGGGGTCTGGTATCCATTATTTTGTGGAGAGAGACTGACTTTCTGGGAGATTCCACTGTTTTGACACTGAAGGAATGTAAACAGCGTTGATTACCACAGTTATGGCTTCAATCCACACACAACAATCAAACAAAGAATAGAGACAAAGGCCCTAATAATCCAAATCAAGAAATTTTGACATGAATATTTTCACTATTAGCTAGTTTCAGTCCTAAACTATCCAGGTTTAATGGAAAGGTTGCACCAGTTCAACAAAAACAACACTTTCCACTAACAGGAAAATGGCTCATTGCTCAGATGTAAGCCATAATTCTTTTTTTTTTTTTTTTTTAAGCATCAGTCACTCAGTAATCACCAAATAATAAAAAGGTTGAGTTTATACACCTGGTTAGTCAAATATTTGTGCTGTGCCAGAATTAAAGCAAAATCCTTCATGTCAAAGGATTTCAATGAAGCTTTTCAGATTACAAAAAGCAAAGGGAGCCTCTAAAGGAAGCAGCTAAATCTCTAAACTGCAGAGCTGCTTAGACAAAATCCTCTGCACTGGCAATAATCACAAGGAGGACTTAAGGTGAACCTTGGGACATTCACAGAAAAGTCTTTGCAAGCATTAAAATGAGAAAATATATACTTAAATTTCCCGTGGATAGGATTTCAGAAAGAATGACAACTAGGAAAAGTTTGACATCTCACTCCATCTGCTTGCATGCCTTCACCAAAGTGAGACAGATTAATATTAAAGCCAGGTTTATGAGCCCCGTCTGACTGAGTGCACGACAGCTAGCATGAAAGAACTACATTTCCCATATTTGATGAAAAGAGCGGGAGAACATGATGTTTTCACACCAGCTCTCCAGTGGGCGCAGCAGCCCTCAGCTGATTCAACAAGGAGCTAACGAGAGGGCCTCCGGGAGACGTAGCTAAACATGCAAACACACGCAATGTGACAAACTCTGAGTAAGCAGCCATGATGTCTTCAGGCTTGGCCAAGACAGAACCCACTCCCCCCCTCAAACTACAGTCAGATCATTAGAGAGAGAGAGAAAAAAAAAAAAACGATTACTAAATGATCTGCAATCAACATGCAATCTCCTTTTACGTTTTTATTTTTAGAGGTAAGTGTGTCTAAATGAATCTGGGATCTGATCGTGTTCACCTTAGCACCAGAGTCAAAAGTTAGTGTAATAAGTCTAATGTAAACGTGAGAACGTCAGTTTGACTTATTATCAGCAGCTGAATCAGTATCCATACATTAGGTGGGTGAAAATGGACAAAACCTCTATCAAGATTTACATAAGCTGGTAGCTGGGAATTTGGCAAATCACGTGATTGAATACCCGGATCAAAAACAAGGTACTTAAAAATTACATTGCAACAACTCCATACAGGCAGCATTGCCATACAACAGATCTGTTCACCGATTTGTCCACAACATTTCCTGTCACAGCTCGATACAACCAGAGATATTCAAGAGGAACAGCTGCTTCTGTATAAAAAGGTACAGCAAAATCTGACGGCTGACAAATTTATAAATGTCTCGACAGTACACATCTTTATTACCCACCCCATTCCTCGCACACAGAGAGAAATTTCAATTTGGAAAAATAAATAAATAAATAAAAAAGGTAAATTAGTTTTAACTATAAAAATGATAACTCAGCGCAATCAACATCAATCGGACTGTTATTCGGTGACAGCGGCTGTTCTCGTCGGGCCTTATCGCCTCACTTCAAAAGACAGGAAAATCAAAAGTACGTCGCCTTGCAGCTAACAAGTTGTTTGGCAGCAATAGGGCCCGACATATAAATGAAAAGAAAACAAGCTGACAAAAGCCAACACTTTAGTTTCCCTGTGAATTGCTTTGGCATACTTTACGCAGGCTGGCATCTAAACAAAAGACTCCAGCGCCTCAGAAACGCTTTCACTGCTTCTCCAAGACAACAGTGGTGTCTAATCACCAAGTAAGGATGGGGGAAGTGCTATATACAGTTCAGAGAATTGGCTGTCTGCAAAAGCAATCTTTCATATCAACACTGCCAGAGAAGCATCCAGAGCTTTCAACACTGACTTCTTTATCGTCGTTAAAAGAAAACTGAGAGGTTATTAATGTTTTGTGACAAATATGCCTCCTACTAAAAAAAAAGAAAAAACAAATCCTGCATAAGGGATAAAAATGTATCCATCATGTGAGATACATTATTAACCTAATAATTAATTAGGTTTTACTGGCCATTTTCTAGAATACACATATTCTTGATTATGCGCAAAATAACCAGCAACGCAAGATGTTTTTTTAATTTGGGGTTGAGGATTCCCTAAATAGTTATAATCCTTAAGATTGTCATGAATTTACTTTCTGTAGTTACTGCTCTGTGTAGTAGCTTTCATTGCTAGCAACATTGTTTACCCGAGCGTGTTATTAAGTTTCATCTCGGGTGATACCAGTTACACATTTTACTGCGCATCAGATAGCAATTGGACTTTTTTGTTTTTACTCACTTCTTCATTAAAAACAATGCAAGTTAGTTTGGCCGCACGAAAAACAGATACTCCCCGTTGCTGTAGTATTACCACCAGTAGCCACAGGTGTCACCAAATCAACCTCAACTCAAATCTTAAGGACTATACGTTCGAAACCACTTGCACTTCTCTAGCTTTGGTAAACAACGTCAATACCCACAAAATTAAACACCTGTCGACGTTTTTCTGTGTTGAGCGGAAGCCCCCCCCCCCCCCCGCACTCAAAACGGCTCCTCTCGCCTCTCAATTGCTGCGGGGTTGCCAGGCAACTGTGTTATCAAATAAATGCACTAAGTGACACATGTTGCTTTCCCGCAGACAAAGATGAGGCTGCCAGAGAAACTAGACTAGCCGACATTGGGGGGGGGGGGGGTCACACAGAGGTCTAGAAATGAAATCAGAAACAGACTTAAGTCGTAGTGACGCTCTATGGCCTCAACGGTTTCTCACTATGTCAAACACCAAGTCCATTATGATCTCACATTAACAGTTTTATTTGCACAGGCATCTTTGCAGTAAGATCATCCAGTCCAGGAAATAAAGACATCATCATGCCGTTGTTGGTAACATGTTTGGGTTATCGTCTCGCTTGTGCGAGTGCTGCCAAGTGATTACACAACACTGTACATTCCTGGTGCCTGGTATCTACTGTGTGAGATCCCCCACGGGGCATAGGGAGTCAGTCTCACTTAACAGGCCGAGTTCCACCGTAAACATAACATTGTACTATTTGGAAATCTCAAAAATTTCACATTCATCAGCATTTCAACCATAGGGCCATAGATCTCATTTAAAAAGACACGAGGAATCTGTGCAGGACCTTAGTGATGGAAATTCATTCCTTTATTACTTGATTACTCAACCTCGGGGTTATCTCCAATGATGTGTCCAATCAGAGTAGTTTACGCATAACATAACAGCTCTAAGGAAATGAACATAATCCAGTTAGAGTCTTTTAGGAAATTCCTGCCCTTGGCCTAACTTACAAAATGAGTTTTCCTGTTCTTTTTCCACCCATCTCTCTTTAGTTCAAGTGGAGAAAATTCTGGCAACGGTCGGGACGAGATCAAAAAGGCACTCTTATACAAATGCTTTCTCTCCAATCAAGGCAAGTGGAGAAAAGGCAGATTGTACTGGATGTTGAATGAGGAGAGAGAACAACAAACCAAAACCCGAGGTTCTCCAAAGATAAACACTGAAAGCTCTTGGGGGGAGTGGTTAAGGGCTGGGTGGTGTGCATGCGTGTGTCTTTCTGCATTTGTGTGTGTGTGTGTGTGGCAAGTGACCACGCGTGCATGTCAGGGGTGCCTGCCCCCCCCCAAGAAACATTTCTAAAATAGCAACCGCAAACCAGCCAGAATGTAAATCTGCACTTTGAAAAGGTTTGAAGAAAAAGCGCTTTGAGGGACGTAGAAAAACAGGTATTCATTTCAGCCCATTTACAGTTCCAGGAGCGTAAAAATGGGTCACAGCACTCCAGCTCCACTCGGACCGTTGAAATAGTACTCCTGGTTTTATTTTTTTGAGTAATGAATTACAGGTTTTTCCATCGACTGAAGCGCAATTATATTACAGCTCCTGAAAGCTTCATCATGCCCAGGATGAAGGAATTCAACGCGTAAGCAAAGTTGAATAGAATTGTTTAATTGTATCAGCATGTTTCGGTAAAAAAAGGAGAGAAAAAGCGAGAAGGGGGAAGGTGGCAGGAGGTAACGGCGCAAAGCCCGGTGAAATTCAGAGTTAAATCAACTGAACCATCTCAATTACAAACAATGTTCTGCTGTGCGTTTGCTTTCCATAAAGCTCGGATTAATTATCAAAGGGCTGCCAAATGTACTATACAAAGCCACAGGCAGAGAGATTTAGGTGTCCTGGATTTAAATAATTCTGCTTAACATTTAGTAGACTAAATAATAAAGTTAACATTAACTGGTGCATTAGTATGCTTTTTATGTGTTCTTTTCTCAAAGGCAGAATGACACATTGCTGTCCAGGGAAAGCTCCATATTTGGTGCTTTTGGGGCTTTTAGATAACAGGAGGGATTAAAAGCTTTTGAAAAGGCTGTTTCATGACAAGCTGACATTTTGGAGATACTGTAGATGGTTTTCATTGGACAGCGAGCAGCAATAAGACAGTGCTTCTCAAAACGTGAAGCAGCAACAAATTATACTCACTCTTTACTCTCTTGTCCAAGTCAGATATTATTAAATGTGTTCTACTCAACAATAGCAAAGAGGATTGGAAATAATATGACATGGGTTATAAAGCATAAACTAGTGGAGCTAGTATGGCTAGCATGATAACTTTAGAATTCCTCAAGTTGAAAATGATATACCTCTTTAATTTAACATTTATTTTCCTTACATCTGTGTCCTTGCACTTAAAACAATGCAGCACCCCTCCTACTCTGCAGCCTGTATTCATGACAGTAGATAAACTAGAATATATTTAATCAATACTTCCTGAACAACAGGTCAAATACACCCTTTCCCTCAAACCGACAATTGACAACTGGAGAGCCTCGCTATTTCACAGGTCAAAGTTCAATCAGACTGAACCCATTCCTAATAGAAGCGAATGTGTCGCTCTACTTTGTTGAAATGAAGGGGAAGCATTTTTCTTTTTTGTCCCGACAGTGGCAACTACTCTTTATTCATTCACAACCCTAACACACATTTTGCACGGAATCCAGTCATAATCTGGTTTAAACATCACAACATCTCCAAATGATCGACTCATCTGAGGAAACCAACAATTTTTTTATTTAAATTTTCCTCTCTAGTGCTGGCTCAACCAATTGATTTCCACTCTTGACTGCATTTTGTTTTCCAACGGGTGGACTGTGAAAGGTTTCTCTCCAACTTCTCCATCTTTACTTTCACTTTAGACAACTCAAATATAATGGCGTTGCATGACAAACAGTACTATAACTGAAAGTAAAAATAAAATCCATATTGTCCCTAATTATCAATTATGGAGGTGTATGATTACATAGCTAACTGTGCAGCCCTACCATCAACTCTGTAGCTGTAAAAATGAGAACTGCAAGATAGAAAACACATGAGTGTGTTTTCAGTAACTTCTTTGCCTGAGTTTGGTTAGGTTAGAAGGTTAGGGTGAGGATTGTGTTGTAGTGTTAGGATAAGGTTCTGATGGAAGCTGGAACAACAGAGCAGTGTTTGAATGCTCAAGAGGGAGCAAAGGGGGGGGGGGAGCGAGGGCGAGCGAGAGAGACTGCAGCACATTCCCCACAAGACACTCACTTCCTGTCTGAGAGTCTTACTCAGCACCCAGGAGGAAGAGGAGGATGAGGCACTCACACATACATCCCTCATTATGTGGGTATAGAAGCCAGAGAAATAATCCTCTAAACAATGAAAAGGGGAAAAATATAATAATCACATTTTCACTAGCGGGCTATTTTCACTTCTAAAAAAACAAAAAACAAAAAAGAAAATAAAGAAAGAGTTTCCACTGGCCGCCAAAATAATACATTCTTATTGTGTGTGCAATCTGCAGCCTACAAATGAAGTTGTGTGTGAGAAACACTTTGAAATACATATCCAGAGTAACTCCTAGCATTAGCATCCACCACACAGAAGATGTTAGGTAAATAGAAGTACCTACTGTAGATTATACCGACAACACTATCACTGTATACTGAAAATACCTGTGAACATTGCCCTCTCTCATTGCCATACGCAACGGTTTCTCCATTCTGAGACAAAGCTGCACGATAATAGTGTGCGGCTTAAGAGCAGGAACACAAATTAGCTCAATGAAGAAAATGATTCACTTAGCCTAATTGTAGGTTGTTGTTGCAGTTACTCAGCAAACATGTTGTTACGATGTGTGCACACACACTGGCTGGTCACAAACACCACTGAATTCTCATAATTGCTGGTCTGATCAGGGAAACCCTCAGCCAGAGCTCCTCGACAATGACCCACACACAGTAGAACACGGCGCTGACGTATGCTTAAAAGAAATCCATGGAAAACCTTGTTACACATGGAGACACTCAATTTGAGGTTGGAGAAAATGTTACATCTTTCCCACACTTGCCCCTGGTCTCTTAACTTCATAATGAATGTTAAAAAAAAAAAAAAAAAAAAATGGAGGCACAAAAGTTCTCTTACACTCTTCCCTGTACACATAAGACTATCTTTCAAGCTTTCATGCTTCTGTCAGGGTATCCAAGCCATTAACTTGGGTGTTCTATTCTAGGGTGCCAATAGTACAACAGTTAAAACCCGGATAGCTGTCAGGGTGAGATTTTGTTGTCACTCTACACTGTATTTACCGTTCTAAGCCCGGGAACCTGTGTCCCTGCCAATGAGAGGGACAGTAAATTTGTAATTGCTAAGCAGTTAACAATTTCCATTTTCTCCTGAAGCAAATTGTGCCAGAACAGGGATGTGAAATACGGCTGGTCCAAATAAAAAGGTAGTTTGAGTGTGTGCGCTCGGCTTTTGCTTCAGTGTGGAGACTTGCTGATGAGTCACTAACGCTTATTTTAATGGGCACAGAGGGCTGTTGGGTCATTTTTATTCTCCAGATTTTATGCAACCCCTGATATATGGCCCTTCCCCAGTCTGATGTCCCCCTCTGAACCCTTTTCCTGTAACAGCCATGTTTATTCTGTAGTTTCAGCTTCGCCAATATGATGATATTTCTATATTTCTGTTTTACATTATTATAAATGGAATATATGTGGGATTTGGACCAATTGTCAGACAAAGCAAGATATTTTAAGATGTTTCCTACATTTTGATGAGAACTTTAAGTTTAAGCAGTTAACCGATTAATCAAGAAAATAATTGGCAGATGAAGCCCAATTTTAAATCTGACCGTGTTGTTGCTTTCCATATTAATGTTTATTTAATACATGTCCCTATTCTTCGTACAATTTATAGATTTATGTTCCATTTGGAAAAATTAAATCAAACTCAAAACCTCTCCTGTATGTGTAGGGCAGAAATGCATTATCTATAAGCAAGAGAGAATTAATGTTTCGCCACACTGCACACAATCAAGTGCACCCCACAGCAGTTCACCTACAAATTAGCCACTGAACTGCCTTTTTTTTTTATTTATGTCTGTATCTGAAATATAATCTGTAGTTATAACACCTTCGATATTTATGATTGTGATTGCAGTCCAGAAAAAACGCAAACCAGTGCAGACATATTACCTGGATCTGGCAAAACGTTGCGATGCTAAGCTATTGTTGTTTGGGAAGTGATCGCAGCATGCTTCGACCCGTGGCTTTTTGCCGAGGGTCAAACACACTTCATATTCCGGGAAAGGGAAGCCAGAGATACAGTCACAGACAATAAAACACCGAGTATAAATACACTGGAGTTCCCATAAAGTTATTTCATTATAGTCCAACTCTGCTACTCTGGCCTAGAGAACATGATGTACCACATCAAAGTCTACAGCTTATCCAATCCAAACACAGCCAGATGTTACAAAGCTCTGACCCAACTGGATGAGACTAAATTAGCCATTTATCAGGATTTGAATTTATACTTACGGGTACATAGAGGAAAAAAATTTAAATAGACGAGATTCTCTGATCCAGCGCATTGAAACTAACGTATACCATGACTCTAGCTGTGTGCAAACCTCGACAGATGCTAGGGCAGTAACGTCTACCAAGAGATAACCAAGCGACGTATGATGCAAACAGACTTCCAGGACTCTTCTTGAAGGCCGGAGGTCAAAGGTTAATGCAGTTTCAAACTTGAGCTAGCGTATTTAAACCTGAAACTACAAATGACCAGAAAGACAGTGGAGCACAGCAGCCGTGTCATTCTACACCCCAGCTGCAACGTCCGCCATGACGTCATGATGCAGCAACTGGGAAACAAGATGTTGGCGGAGATACAAGACCAAACTAACAAACTAAAAAGCCCCGGTAGACTGGATACATTATACAGAACACATACAGACAGACACATTTAGGCGCACAGTGGGACGTGGCGCATGGTATGTCTGACCGGGACTCTCCCGATTTAGGGGCGGCCTCTGGTTAACTTGTTTTCCTGGAAGAGTTGGGAGATGACATGGAGCTTTGAGGAATGTACCGAGGAGCGACATTCTCATGGGGAACTTCGTGCATGTGTCTGCGCGTAAAGCATGAAAAGGATACACTTACTTCAAGACCAGCTGCTTGCTGAGGATTACTCCAAACGTCAAGTCACAAACTTAAAGCACGAATGGAATATCACAGACAGCTCATTAGCAATAAGGCTTAATATATTGCTCGTTTTAATTACAGTAGGATTATGGCCGATACTGCCCCCCCCCCCAAGGTCCTGTTTGTCTGCTTCTCGGCTCTGACTGTCCTGCTATGGAATTGACTAAGAATCCAGCCCACTTACCCAAGGCGCCAATATTCCACACGCTTGTGTTTTGAAATGCGTGATCAATGACCTCAACCTGAGTTTCCAGGGGCCTCTCTGCAGAGCCATTCACTGCCACTGTCGCACCATTGGAGGGCAGTGAATCCATTTCACCACCAACAAACACAGGCAGACAGTAACGAGACGTGCGCAGCAGCAGACGTCAACGTGACTGTGTACAGCAGGCACACTTCTTTCTGCAGTGGTAAGCCATGAAAAATGGTGGGTCATTTTCTAAGGAGCACTGCTGCCACTGTACCTGCACACAGCCTCTCTCTGAGATTACTTAGCAACTTTCAGCTCCTTTTCGCTCGAAGTCAGTCAGTGCCGTTTGGTTTTGTTCCTTTCATCAGTATCTGTGTGCAGACTGTTTTGAGATGTAAGGAAACGGCGTGTTCAGGTCAATTTCAGTTTAGTCTAAAAACCAAAGTTGCGCACCATGGGAGTTTGTGCAGCGACAGCTGGTGGTCGGGGCACGTCACTACCTCCACGCGAGTTACCGTCTCACGTCTTTGACCTGCTCGAACTTCGGTTTCCCACTTTAGTTTTAGGCAACACGAGCGCCGCAACTGTAAACGTCGCAGCGTCTTGTGTTAATAACTCGGCGGCACTAATTGAAAGCCCCGCGCTAATTGACTCGACTTACGGTTAATTGCTTTAATGGATTCGTCCGGCGGGCTGCGAACCTGCCGACGCCACCAAGGAATCCTACAATGTTGCGTTACCGAAAGTAGTCATTGTGTACTGAAGTGCGTCTAAGATAAACAACGGTGGCTACAATTAGCCCAACTTAAGGAAACGTGGACAGGATGAGTTGAGAACGTAAAAAAACCCACCACCACTTGAATGCAACACTAACTTTGTACATGGCTTTTGGAGAGTCGTTGTTTTTTGGTTTACCTAATAACATGACTTCCAACTTCTTACGGTCCACCCGAAACCTCTCCTCGGTCCACTCCGGATCCGGCAGCGGATGGGGTCCGCTCAGGTCGTCCTCTGACCCCGGGAGAGGGGAGTCGGTGCTGCGCTCGCTGTTGGAGCCCTGGTCCGACTGCTGCAAGTACCCGCTCAAAGCGTCGCACCGGGCGGCCATTGCGCCGCGCAGCAACGTCTCCAGCTTTAGGCGAAGTGAAGTTGAGCCGGAGGAGCAACGCGCCGAACGTCGTGGCAACTTCTTTATTTATTTCTTTTTGTTGTTGTCCCGTCACTCCGCGGCGGTGCGCGAGCTCATTGCAGCGCGGCCGACGGCTTCCTCTGCGGTGTCTTCAGGCCCCATCAGGCAGACGGCTGAACGCGGGCAGGAGTCCACCGGTCCAGTCTGCCGAGCTAACGGGCACAGCAGCACACGGCGAACACACCAACCAAGTCCTCGGGAAAGTTTCACGTGTCATCCTACAACAAGGAAGGAAAAAAAACAAAAAAACCCGGGACTCCTCCCAGAAATACTTTGTCGAGCATCTACACCCCCCCCCCCCCTCCCTTATTGAGAAACTGAGTGGGACAACCTTTAAGTCTAGTTTATGGGAAATTGTTGAGAGGCAAATGACCAAACAAAAAAAATTGTGTTCCAAGTGAATTCAATGCCACAATAAACGATTAGGCACAAAGGGGGGGGAAGGATTGCTTTTCTGGCAGTTTATAACAACACGCCACGCAACCCAATGTATTGCTTTATAGAGGAAACACTACACATCCTGCGAGTGGGTGAAAGGAAGCAATACAGGAGAGAGAAACCAAAACAAATGTGGAGCAAGTCTAGATGAAGTAAAACAGACTCAAAACAGGGGCCACGATCCAAAGAACAAAGATCCAGCATGCGTGCTGATGTGGACTAAAGTAATAAAAAGTCAGGAGGTCAGTAATGTATACAACAGAAAGTTTGCAAGTTCCTACAGAAATATAACTGTGGTTATTCTCATGCTGTGGTCAGGAAATTATTAAATAGGTTCCGTGTTATATTTACATTTTTATAGTTTTAGCTTAACTTATATCTGATGGCAATTCTCTACATTTTCTTTGTGGTTTGTCCTCCACATCAGGAACCTGCCAGGCCGGCAGCTAGTGATGTTCTACCATCATATTCTTCATATTTAAATCAACTCACGATAGCCTCCCTTGCCAGCCATGTCAGACTTCAAATAACCCCATGTCGACTACTTAATCTGCCAGCTGGCGTTTAAATTACAAAGCAAAGTAGCCATAGTACTGCAGTACCACGGCTCACTCTCGGTTCACTTCTTGCTCATTTGGAGTGAAAACCATCATCTGGGATTAAAGGTGGAAATTCCCCACACATCTTGACTTTAATTATTTAATACGTTTAATTTCAATGTTCAGGAATCCCCAACTATGTTTTCTTCTGGCAGGTTATTAGAGTTGAAAAGCAGAGGGCCAATATTTGTGAACGACTAGGACACGACAGGTCCCCACTGAACCCAGGAGTTAAGTCACATCAACACATTGCAGCAATTAAATGTGTGAGCTGCTCAATTAATGTGCGTACACTAGCTTCATCAGTGTAGAGCAACTGTGCTGCAACCAGCAGAGGTGATGATAATGGATGGTTTCATTTCAATGGACAGGAATCGGAGTGGAATTCTACTGCTAATGCAAGACACTATAATAGCCACTATCCACACGAATAACCATTTATCAAATGGGCCTGAATTAAATGTAACACAGACATGAATATTAAGATGTCCAGGAAGCTGCATTATGGATTAGGCTTGGGTGGTAAAAAGTAAAGGCTACCACCTAGTGGCCATGTGAATAATAGAATAAAGGGCAGACTGATTTGATGGTTATTGAAATACTTAAGCAAAAATGTTATACCACAGCAAGATAGCTCATAATTTCAGTTTACTCATGTGTACTGTCAAAAAACAATTTGCCATTCACTTTCTGATGAATGCTTTTAATGAAAAATAATGAAAAATGAGTTCAGTATAGTCTTGTACAATCTATTAAAAGAAAAAACAATCAGGCCATCTCACCACAACTAATAATAATAATGCCAATTTAAGGGAAAAATTAAAACAAAAACAAAAAACCCAGTAAAAACAGTTAAGTCAAGTAAAGTCCGAGTACAGAAAGTGCTTCAAGCTTATAAAACACCTCAACTAGAACCAGTGTGGATGAACAGTTGAAACCTTATATTTTGAGGTGTTCAGGGATGCGTCATAGTTGCTGAAACTTCAGTCCTTCACATTGCATATCTCTGAGTCCATTCACTGGCTACTTTGTTGTACCTAAAGAGAAAAAACAATCAGAATGGACTTCTATGGAATAGTTGACTGATTTAAGTTTTCCACATGCCAAAATCTTTGGCTTTCCTACTCACTTTTGTCTGTCTGATTTGTAGATGTGCGCAATGTCTGGGACTAGCGGATCATCTGGATTTGGGTCACATAGCAAGGAGCATATGGATAATAAAACTGGGGGGGGGGAAAAAAGACCAAAAATGATTAGGCACACAGGTTTCAATTAAACTGAAAATTACCTTTTCAACTTCTTAGCTCATGTTCCATATACCAATTTAAATACAAATGGACACGCTCTGATTTCATGCACCTTTACATCAAAATCTCACCATAATCAAGTCCTTTGAAAAAAAAAAAAAAAAGTCTATTTTTAGCCACTGCTTTCATCACAGATATTGGAACATCCAATTGCTTTTCCAATTAAACAGTACAAGACCTGCAATTCCACAATTTTCAAAGTGACAAAAGTACAGAGGGTGCAGAGGTTAATTTTTGGATAATCAGCCCTGAAAATCCTGTTATCTGTGTTCATAGAGGGTGGAAATCATTCATTTGGAAGAATCCAGATTTGGTGACAGCACTGTGGATTGATTACCCAAAGAGGTGCCTTGCTATGTTTGATGTAATGCAACGTACCCATCTTTGGCATTCCCTCCTCATGTTGTGTCCCCCCACCATCCTAATTTACCATCAAGTATGTCAAATTATGTTAATAAATCTCTACTTCCTTGTGACAAAGTAAATCTCCCAGAATAAGTACAAACCAGATCCTACACAATGCTGAAGTACTGTACTATTCTGTATTGTACAGGCAAAATGTAGATAAGTTACCTTTTGATACTGTAAGTGCAGGTGACCACTGTGACCTCAAGATGTCAAGGCAGATGCTACCATTGCTGTTTATGTTTGGGTGATAGATTTTCGTTGTAAAGGCAACCTATGAAAATGACAATACAAAGCAGTAATAGGTAAAATAACCCCTTGTCTTAAAGTGGATTCTGAAGGTGGTAATCAATCTTTAACATAATCTTACCTTTGGCGGTTTGAAAGGATAGTCAGTGGGAAAATGGACAGAAAGGAAGAATACTCCTCCATGATACGGGCTGTCATTCTGAAATAGAGGGTTCAATGATCGTTAATTTATGCCTAGTACTGTGTCCTTGTGGGATAAAATATCACTTGTGAGAGAGCAATCATACATTTTATTATTTGTCTCTCTTTTGCTTTAAGATTTAGTTTGTTTAAGTTAAGACATTGTGGCATTTCCCCTCTTCCCATTGTCTCAGTAATGCCATGGGCTTTACGTGGGTAACACTGGGACAGAGTGTGCCAGGCTGTGCTTTCCATACAGAACAGAAAGGGGCTGTAAAGTCAACATAAAACACTATTGTCTATAGATCCAGAAGCAGCTTGGTTTAAAAAAAATTTTTTTTTTTTTTTAAAAACCACAAAAGCTAATCCAGAAAAGGCTCACCGGTCCCGTGATAGTCGCTTGCCAGTGAAACACTAAAAGAAAAACAGAGATAAAAGAAACAATCCGTGAGAACGTTGTTTAGTATCAAGGGTTTACACCCACAAATCGGGTACATCGCAACACAGTCCCCTAAACACAACAATGTCGTTAACAACAACGACAGCGGCAGACGACAGAATTCAAAGTCAGAAAATGCACGTCATCGGACATTCGCACACTTACTGTCCTCCCCTACAGGTCCAGCTGAGCACGAAGCAGGAGGGTCCCTCTGCAAGTCATTCAACTCCTGTACAAATAAACAAAACAATCATTTAACAATTTGTCAGCCGTCCGCCGTACTGTAGTGTATTGCTTAGGAGGCAGAATGCCGTTTGTGAAACTGTAAGCTGGCAAACGACCACCTCGGATTTCGAGAAATGAGACCGTATCGAAAAGTAGCCAGGAGCACACCTTAAAATGCTTTCTCATCGCTCCGTTTGCTAGGCCAACTTTAGCTGGCAGCGAAGTTAGCTCATTTAAGTTTAACTGCTTAGCTAAGCTAACTGGCTTCCGCGTAGTATCCGCGAATAGCAGACTTGTTGGCAGTAAAATCTGTCTTGTGTATTAATGTCAGCTCGTTAAATGTTTTATAAAACGTTGAGACAATAAACATCCACGTTAGGTTAGCAAACAGATGCTATTGGTTGATTGACTGGCTAACGCTATAGCGCCGCTTCCGCATCGCTCCAACCTTTTCTGTACATTAAATCAGTTAAGAAAGGACGGATACTCTTACCTTCTGTATTCTTTTCAAAGCCATGGCAAATCTCTCAGAAAGGATAAGAGAAGCTACGGTGTTAACTTTGACAGCTGTCAGCTACAACTACGCTCACTTTCTGCCGAATCGCTGATGTTTGTTTTGACAAACTGATTATTTCTTTTGTTTCCGCGTTTTTGTTCGACGACGAAGAATAGCCTGGTGCATTGTGGGAATGAGAGTTTTCAGCCAAGCCACTTAAAGGGACCGTTCACCGATATATTTAGGTGCACAGCTCATCCTGTTACTGTTAAGAAGTTAAAAAACAGCAAACCTAGTCAATATTGTAAACTTTAGAATAGAACTGTAAAAGAACAGGCAATATAAATATATAAAATAATATAAAATATATTGTAGGCCGATACATACAAACAGTTTTTAAAATCTGATAGTGCACCTTTACTTCTGGAAATTGTCCAATTCTTTCTTTTCCGAGTGTGTTAAGTGTAAATGCCTGTCACATATTATACTATCAGAGCAATTTACATTTCAGTACTATTTTCAAACCGTACTACAGTTGTCTTTGACAATTTTTCTGTAAAGCAAACTATTACATTTTTGGCTATATTTTAAAGTGAACCTTCAGGAAAAAAATAAAACTTGAGGGGTGTGGTCTATAGTCTATAATATGAGCTTGTCTATGGTCCTCTATTCTCTATTTATTGCATTTGCAGCAGTAGAGACAGTTGCATTCTGTAGTATGAGTAGCCCTAACTTCACTGGTATGACTGCTGTCTGACCTTTGAGGAGCATATGGTGTTTGAATTGGACAGACCTGACTATTATGGAAGCTTCACTAATTAGATTTTGATATCTTGGCACTCTGGTGATTAAAGCCATACAGTAAAATGTTGAATAACTTGACCTAACATTGCTTTGAGGAAAAGGTTCGTGCTGGTGAATAATGGCTGTAGCTGTCCTTCTGTACACAGGGGAGGGAGCATTATGAGTGGTCAGGGTGAGGAAAGATGGAAATATGGCATCATCATTAGCATGTAATATTGGTACATAAAAGCATGGCAAGGCAAGTTTATTTGCATAATACCTTTCGAATACAGAAGCTGAAACAACATTTAAATGTGTGCTGGTTCATTCTGTATGAAGCATAGTAGCTAAATCCAACATAGTGTTTGATTTTGACTCAAAGCACTTCCAGCTGACTGCTTCCAAGAGATCTAAGGGGCCTATTGGGTTTATATTCTTCAAGCATATCAGAGATTTATTTTGGCCCTAAGCCATTAAGTGATTGATAAACTAACAGCAGCACTTTAAAACCTGTTCTGTAACTAACTGGAAAGATGTAAGAATGGTTCTTGCAGCAGCATCTTGAAAGGGTCAGCAGGGATATGGTGGTCTGAATGGAAAACCAAATGAGGGGCCGTTGCTAAAGTCCACCCTGCTAAGATGAATGCATGAATGAGTTTCTCTAAACCTGTGGACATGAAAATTTTAATTTTTGCTATTTGTTTATGATAAAGGGCTGATGCAATTATTGCTGTGATGTGGTTGCTGAAGCTCAAATCTGATGCCATTACAATGCCAATATTTCTATCTCTGAATTAAGTCTTGTAGTCTAGTTGCAACCATAAAGTCAGTTTAGAGTAATTTACAGGATTGCAGGATTTGACCCAAAGGCAGGATGTAAGGGGTCAAATAAAAGATGCACAAGAACTGAACTGCATGTCATAGAAATTGGCTCAGATTCATGACTGCAACACTCAGCAACATAGCCCCTGCCTGATATACAACCTAAACCAACTGAACACAACAGCAGACAGCCACACCTTGTTTTCCAGTTTATCTAGATATTTTATGGTCAGTCAGTGGTATCAAAGGCTGCATACATTTCCTGAAGCACTGCCCAATATTTTTCTTGAATCACTAATCAGACAAACGTAGTTTAGTACCTTTATCAGTGCAGTCTAAAGCCAGTCAAGCCAGAATAAAGCATGTCCAAAACTCAAATTGCATTTATGATGTTGTTGCTGAGCTGTATAAAAAGATCTTTCTCAGTAGTTTCCCTACAAATTTAAGATTTGATATTGGTGTATTTAGTATAGAAGCATCTAGGTTGCATGCTTTGCAAGGAGGCATTAATTGGAAGGAAAACAATGCAAATATAGGATGAAATATGAACATCAGTATGCCCCAAGGCTGTAACATCTAGTGTTGTTTAGCTTGATAATCTATCTTTACAAACACATCCATGATGGTTATGCATTGTTGTAATTATGATGGACTGAATGTTTTAAGTCCATATTGCAGGAAGACCCATACAGTACATAGGGAGAAGGGCCACAGCTGTCAGGTGTCATCTGTCATGCTGCATACCTCAAAGCCACAGATTTCAGCAAATTAAAAGATTTACTATTTATTTATCAATTAAATTTTTGCAGCACTGGATGCATTAAATCACAGAAACTCACAGTAAATTTAGAACATTTTCATTCAAACACAGTTTTGTGGAAATTGCTGTAAAATACAAGTGCTGAATTTGAGTGAAATACCTTATCTTGTGCAGGAGAAAAATACATTTTCAGCTCCTCTGCAAACCCACTATTGAATGAAATAGATGCTAATCTGGTTTCTTTGGGATTAAAAGTCTGCTATGGTATATAAAAAAAAAGACTTATTGGATGATTAGTAATGCAGCTCTCTGGCCTTAACATGTGTTAATTGCTGATTTAAAGCCAAAAACATGGAAAGGTTTTGACAAGATCTGTTTCAATTCTAGTTTTGCAAGCAATTTCTGCTTTTATTTTTCATCCATGCGCATTTCATTCTTGGGCGTTTTAATGAAGACACTTAATCGTTAAAAATAGCTGATTATGCACACCAACTGTGCCTCAGTATTTATGTTCATCGTGTTCTGATTGTCTTAGTTAAAACTGAAACCCTGTTGCTTATGTAAAAATAAAACACCTGATAGCAAAACACAAAGCCTCAATGAACTAATAAGGCACATGTAAACTACAAAGTCATTCAGAAGAAATGCCAGGACTGCTCTTATGAGAGTGACCTCACAAGGTAAAGAAATGCCGTTTTCAACCGGATGCTCATATATTAATAGTTCCTCCTAGGTGTTACTACCCTGGTTACACAGGTCGGCACCTCACAACAGTCATGGAGCACCAGGATGAAGAGGTTAGACTCAGGAAGAATCTTTAAAGTAGTGTCACATTAAATGTCACATGAATTCTGTATTAAGGACAGTAGTGGAGGATATATTAAGATCCTATTTATATCAGTATTTATATTTGCTACATTATTATATAATTGGATAATAGCCTACTGGTGCATGCAACATGTAACAGGCACTTCTGCAGTGGAGCTAATTCTACTTATTTAGGCCATATGTGGTTTATTTTACTGCAAAACTGAATTGCAGATTATATGTTTTTGTTTAAATGTAGTGGAGTAGACGCATAAAGCAGCATCAAATATTTAAGTAAAGTACAAGTACAACAAATCTTGAGTCAACGTACTACTTTCCTCTGTTAATTTAGGGAAACATTGACCAGATTCTCACCCATCACTTATATATGTATAGGCTACGTATTTAGGACAGTTTCTCCTCCTGGTTCAGAAAAAAATGGAAACCAAAATCTGTGCTACAGGCCTACATGTTGTCCCTTCGTGACCTTTGATAACGATTGAATTGCTAAAACATGAATATACTGCACGTCTGTCCTGTCTCGACCTGGTGTTCAGGACCAGCACATCACCGTAGTGCATCCAGCAGCGCAATTTGGAGCTGGGAGGAAAAAAGCGGAAAGTAGCTGCACGTCTCCGAAACGGGTTGTAATTTATTCTTCACACGCGATTGGTCGCGGATCGATGCGCGCTCGCGCTCGCGCTCGCTCAGGGGCGGCGCGCCCGCGCTTCTGAGCATCGTTTGGGGAAGAGGAGAGGAGAGGAGAGGAGACAGCGGCAGAGGGCTGCACCACACCAAGTGTCCACCAAATGTCTGCCTCTTCACGTCGCCAATGAATAATCCGCGCATTCCCATGTCCGCCAGTTGACATACCGAACGCGAAGGACCAGGCTTCCACCTCCGAGACTCGGGAGTCCTATAGCGGGCGGCGCGGTTCTTTTTTCCAGGTGAGCGCCCTCCCTCCGGTGGCCGACGTCGCTGTGCTCGTCTGTGCATTTTTACGCCGCTTTTTCGCGAGTAAGAAAACGGACTGGGCATTGCGCGGGCGTTGCGCGGCAGCTGTTCGCGGTGCTGAAACGGCCGGTTGGCTCGTGGTAAGAAAAGCAGGCACAGGAGCCTGTAGCGGAGCTAACGTCCTCACGCTGAGAGCAGGTGACTTCGCTGTCTGCATGCTGCGGGGTGTTTAGTGTTGCGGATTAAACCCCCCGAAGATGTCGTGTGGGTGTCGTGTGTGTGTGTGTGTGTGTGTGTGGGGGGGGGGGGGCGACGAACGATGAGGCTCTAACGTGCATGCGATTTCCGTTACATTTGCACAGCCTTGCACAGTCTTGACTATGGCTGCTCTACCCGAATGGACGCATCTCAGCTGCATTGTAGAGTGCCTCCTCCAGGGACGGTGCGTTGTTTCATTACTGCATTCACCGTGGTCCGGGTCCGGGTCCTCACCTCACCTTATCTTGCCGTTTCAATCTTAGGATGCATCCACAGCAGAGCGCCGCGCAGGACGTGAGGTTTGCTGCTGAATCCTCCGATGTCAACAAACAGTAAAAGGTTATCACTGTTTCAGGCATTGATTTTTCTGCACCGCGAATCCACCTGAGAATAGAGTGGTAGCCGTCCCGCATGGTGCCAATCCGTGTTTCTCAAGTTGAACTTTTGGCCCCTGTCCCTGGGACTTTACATTGTACCCTCAACCATACGCTGTGCAAAATCAGCCGTGCTGTCTCAAAAGATAAATGTCCTTGTCAAGACCTTGTGAAATGTAAAATGTGAACATGTGTAGCCGAACAGGCGCTCTGCACATTTGCTCCATGTGGAAATGTCAATTAAGTTGTAACACGATCAAGGCCACAAGTTGTGCAAATTGTTCTCGTCTTGGTAAACGGTAAGGGCAAGTCACGTTCAGGCTCCATTGTTCCTCTGATGGACCAACATATCCGTTCTGTCCACAACAGGAGCTCCTGACATTTCCTGTGGCAGATTTACTCACTGGATCATGGCACAGACCAACAGCGGCGGGCAGGGGACCAACGGGGTAGCGGATGAGTCCCCCAACATGATAGTGTACAGAAAGGTAAGGCAGCTGCTATTTTTAGTCTGCATTTGAGTGTGTGTGTGTGTGTGTGTGTGTGTGTGTGTGAGCGTGTGTAAGTCTCCCGCATCAATTTACTTGACGACGAGCTGTGCAATGGAAATTGTTAATGCTAATGGAAAGACAGTGTTCTTGTGCCGTGGTTGATTTAGGGGTTGCAGTGCCACATCAGCTTGATGAGAGCGCGGCTAGAACATGCAATTTTTCTCCCACAATATGCATGACATGCAAGTAGGTTCAGAGCAGAGCATACTTACACACATGTACATACACATACACACCCTGACAGGCATGCACACGTTTTACAGCTAAACCAGCTTTTATTGCTAACATGTTGGGGATGGATTTTTAACTGACTGACATTAATGGAAGCGAAAAGGAAGCCAAAGGCTTTTTAGCCATTGTTCATTACACTGCTAGTGGTGTAGTCCTTCACTGTTAAATCTGTTACTACATTAGGGAATTAGAGAAAGGGCGGGGAGTGAAATGGCCTGCTGCTGAGACACCTTAATCCAGTACTGCTCCAAACATCAAATGGATTAATGAGATAATATTTTGCAGGGAAGTTTGCATTTATTTACTTTGAGGCTTGAGGTCCAATTAGAGGTTTTTTAATAGAACTTTTGACACCTGTAGTGTGAAATGTAGATGTACACTCCTCCTCATGTGCACCGATGTGGTTGTAATATTTTCTTCTCCCTGGAATAAACCCAGCAAAATTTAAGATTTACCTACAAATAAGCCATTTTGAAAATTGCAGTTTTTACCATCAGAAGAGGCTTCTGTTCCGTGGTGGTGCTGTTGTTGTCTCATAGCTATAGGGAATTTCTCTGATCTGTTTTAGTATCAACCGTGCCGCATGTGTTGCATTTCTTGCTCATAAAATCCAATGACTAATTCACTTCACCAGATATCATTATTCCATAATTAAGTGAGGCTGAGTTCTATCGTATGGTGTCCTGGAAATTATTAAACATCTAAAGTATCACACATGAGCCTGATGGGCAATGTCATGTTTTACTTCACTCTCAGATGCACCAACGACATGTTCGTTTTCACATCTTACTTGTGGATGACTCAAGCATTGAGCGAATTCCTTCATCTCATTCTCTTCACCCTTCAGCGAATGCTGCTTTTCCATCTGCGACAGCTTCTGCACACCAGGACGAGGATACGCTTAGCATGATATCATAGATTTACAGTCTTTTATAGCACTCACAGCGTGTTAGGCAATATCACTGCCAGTGTGGGACAAGATTTGCTGGAAGTGCCGCTATGCTTGTAGCAAAAAGGATCTTCCCAAAGCAGGACGACAGTCTCATAAACTATATTGTTCATAAAGTAGGCCAAGTATTTAGGATAATGGCGATAAATGAATGTTACTGGTTTTGTAATTCCTCATAAGTTTTATTTTGTGTAGTCATGTCTCTTATTAAGTTTAATTTTAATCTCAAACAGTATCAAAATATGCTATGGCATGAAAACTAGTTGCATCCTGTATAAAAGCATCAAATATTGACTTGAGGTCTTTCCAGCTATTCAATTACAGGTGATGTCTCTTCCTTTCCCCTGCTATTGATCTGAAAGTCCTGCTTTTTCGACCATTCCATAAAGGATCTGTAGAACCAAGTCTGCAATTAAGCAAAACATCCTCAGCCTGCGTGTTTATTTTGCAGTTTTTACCTTCAGCAACCAGAACATTTTAAATTTTTTTATTTATTTAAAAATAAGGAAGCACGGAGGATTTTAGACTTAAGGAGCTGTTTGTCCTCAAATGTTTGGTCAGATTAATATCTTAGTCACAAAGCTTTCATACATCATCCAACTCCTCACTTCTCACCACTTGACCACACATGGCCGCAGCTTGGCTCTGTGCACTGACTGACCTAGATACACTGCAGAATGAAAGAACACGGTGAAGGCAGCGAGGATGAAATCGTGTTTCTGGAGTGGGTTTATCTTAAACTGGCAACTGGAAGGAGCACTGTCTGCAGAAATGTGGATACCGCCAGGATGAACAGGTGCCCCAAATGCTTTTCAGATGGAGATGACTTGGCAGAGGTGTTCCAACCCACGTTGACTGGGCCACACAAAGATGAGCTGAATGTTCAAGTGGGAAAACATGCTTTTATGTTACGTTTTGCTACTCAGACCTCCTGTACAATACCATGAATTCATAGTGGAAACACTAGCGTTGATATTAAGCAACTGGCCACATCTATTCAATAGTTGACAATGTGGTAGTAGCATATAGTAGTGGAAGGATTATGTAATAAGAGCAGAGGGACTCTTATGGTTGAGGATAGAAGAAAGTGGTTTGATAGTCTTTCCACTGGGAGCATAACTATATCCTTTCACTCTCTCAATCTTTCTTTCTCTCTGGCCCATCCACCCCATCCACTCCTGTCATTTATGCCTAATGAAAATGGATGGGTGAGCTGAGGTGTTGACCCGCTTGCTGTGGAGATGTGTGCAGAGATGTCTGTTGTCCTCAAGGAGGCATGCACACAAGCGCCATGCTTGAACACATATACAGATGCATTGAAGATGTCAACGCACAAGGACACACACAGCATTTAAACAGCAGAAACACGTGTACAAACGCACACAGCTGGCTTCGGGATGAACAGATTTATTGACAGCCGCTGGCGACCCTGAAAATTCAATCACTCACTGTCCAATCCAAGGAAGATACTAACAAGTAATATGTTTATTAAGAAATGCCAATAAAAAGTCCACTGGGATGATTCAGTGGATATGCACAGCATGTCTGAGTATCTAGATCATTACTTTATTATGAAAGCCTTTTCTTGCTGCTCACACATTAGTCGTGTAAAAAGTGTACCAGGGTGTACGACATGTGTGTGTTTTTTTTTTCCATTCCTGCTCACGTGTGCGCCATGAATAATACTGCGATCCATGTGTGATCATGTGTGTATGCTGTATGTAGGGCAAATGTTGCTAAGAGAGAGTCCTGAATTTTTCATGCAAGACTAAAACAGCTCTGGCGAAGTTCATAGGAGGGAACATCTTCTCTCACCAGCTAACGCTTTGTGTGTGTGTGTGTGTGTGTGTGTGTTTGTGTGTTTGTGCGTGTGTGAGCATGTGTGTGCTGCTTGTAATTAAGTGGGTGGTAAGAAAGAGGAACGTCGATACACAGTAACATATATTAAAATGATTCAATTTAACATGCAGTATAGATAGACATAGTCAAATGTTTTCTCTACATTCACTTCATCCTCAGAAAGTGAAAATCCACAGCACTCAACAGTCTCTTCCAACTTTATTAAGTCAGTAAAACAGATGAGCACAAAGGCTGCAGACACAGTTAAGCAGTCTCCTAACTGGAATTTTGTCATATACCAGACACCCACTTTTACAACCTCACCTATTCTCATATCTTTGACACATTTGCCCTTACAAATGGCACAAAATATTGGCGTAAGATCTCTGCTGCACAAGAGAAAATGTGACATTTTCGTGATTGAACATTTCCTGTTGCCTCTCCCACCACACCACGTTGACAGAGCTTTTCAAACGGTGCAACACAAATGTTCATCTCCACCAGTTATTTGGCAATTTAACGATCCACAAGTTGCAAAATTCGACTCACAGCTTTGCTTCTCAGAGTATTTCTGCAAATCAGAAATCATCATCACTGAATTTCCTTTCTCCGTGTGTTTGGCGTCAGGGAACTCTGTCCTTCACACTTTGGATAAAGGCTGTTGATTCTGCACTGTGAGTTTTGAACCATTTCATCTTAGTGCGCCGCAGTAATGAATTAATGAACAAACAGAAATAACAAACAGGGCAAAGGTATTAGTGCATGCTATTGATTTGTCAATTGATTAAATGGTTGTGTACAGATCATTTTGCAGGAACAAGACTGTCCCTCTCCTCTGTATCACTGCAACACAGCAGTAATACAGTATTGTTAGACGATGCAGTCAACTGCACTCATTATTAATACACTGGCCCTTTGTTTAGACTACTAGATACTGAGCATAGATCTTCTCATTTTTCAATCTAGGCCTAATCTCTGTGTGTTAAACCTACCCTATATCAGCCTGCCCTGTTATCAATACAATTTCCCAACCATCCTACATTGTCCATGAGTCATAATGCAGAGTGAACTGAATACATTTTCAGCTTTTTCTCAGCTAAGAGCCAGATTGAAGGGTTCTTGTACTGCCTGTCTCCCTCAATCTGCAATCAGAAGATCAGGAAGACCGGGAGAAAGGGGGAGAGAGGGGGGTGAGGTGGGATGATCTATAATTGCCAGATCAGAGAGAAATCTTTGTGTGTGAAGTAGGGCTCTTTTTGTGTCAGCTTGCCAGCCAGGCCTTTTCTCTTCCTGTGTATGAAAACAGGCATGTTCTTTTTTGAGGGAAAGTGTGGGTGTTTGGCAGACACTGCTGGATGGAAAATTGGCATTTATGACTTTGTGTGTTTCAAAGTAATCCATTTTGCCTGTATTTGCTGACATCAATACCTAAACGCCAATTAGAGGAGCTGGCATTAGTGACAAATGCCACAGTTGATAGTGTATTTCTGGTATCTCATCATACTACTGGGGGCTAAGAAAGTCCACCTGGCCATGCTGCGCTTTGTCACAATGCAATGTATAAATTATACATTTCACAAATGCTATAAGTGACTGGAGGCTTTTTGGATGAAACCAATTTGAGGATGTGTACGGTACAGTTTATGGGAGTAGTTCATTCTCCTCATTCCTACTTTTGGCCTTCAAAGGAATAATATAAAACAGAAAGAAAGGCACACAGAGAAGACATACACATTAGGTGGCTGTCAGAGGCAAGTTGTAACTGTTACTCTATCACTTACCACATCTGAGTACTCTTTCTTTCATAGCTTTACAATTAGTCAACATTAGTGGCTATGGACATCTAAACCCTAAAGCAGTTGGAGTTAACTACACTGCTCAAAAAAATTAAAGGAACACATTGAAAACACATCAGATCTCAATGGGAAGAAAAATCATGCTGGACTGGGTAATGTGCTTAAAAGTGTTCCTTTAGTTTTTTTGAGCAGTGTATCTCAGGCTATCTTCAACCGTATGCAAAGAATTATTTTCATACAGTATGCAGTTTTTGGGGGGAAATGTAATGCTACCTTGATTATGTTTTATCAGACAAAACATTAAAACCTGTATGAGAATTATTATATATTATTGAAGTATTTCTACTTTAGCGGCCCCCCTGTGGTAGCATCAAAAATGACCTGTGGCACATAGCAATGCCGCACTGCTGAGCTACAAAACATGCACATTTAACATATCTGCAAAACATTCACTGTTAAGGTTTAGCTATTTTTGTTGCTCCTATAAGGAATATGTCTGTTCTGCCTACCAGCACCTCTTAAGCTTGCAAATTAACGCGTTAGTACAGATTAAACAAATGAGATATAATGTTTTAATTAGTGAGCTTTACAGATGCTGGTTTTGTTTCCGGTTTTTATACTAAAGCTACTGAAGGAACTAACATGATAGTGGAATAAATCTTTTCATCTCTGTACTTCCTGCACGGGCACTAAATACTGCCAGTGAGCTTAAATGATGAGCATATTAGTTGCATATGAACAGAATTGTGGGAGACAAAATTGCATGGCAAAACTAATTTGGTACATCAAAAATCTTGACATGGTTCATCGCGTACCGCAGGGCTAGTCAGTGAGGTGACAGAGAGAAGATTTAATAGTGGACTTCACTGGGTGATGGTTTGGGCTGCTCTGTGAAGACAGTGAAAAGATAGTAGGCCTGCCTTGCTCTAAGCTCTCCCCTCTGTATATGTCTGCCACAGCTGGAGTCTTTAGTCCTGTCAGGTCCTGTTAGGGTTATATAAGTGTCTAAGGATGCCTGGGCATTAAGATAGAGGCTGAGTCAGACCTCGCCTCTGTCTGGTCATTTAATTCCAGCTCAGCGTTTAGCAAAAGATTACAGGAGAACCACGGCCCGAGTTGTGAATGAATCCCCTGTCATCTCTAGTGTGACGGTCTTAATGAGGACAGAGATGCTCAGTTAGGACTAAAGAGAAAAATAGAAAACGAGAGATGGGATGACAGCTCTATCAGATTTTTTCTTCTTCTGTATTCATCACACAGTGGGTATGTGTCTGCCTACCCGTACAAAATATATATGTGTCCCTGTTCTCTCCTTGTTTATATCTCCGTCCCGCCTCTCCTGACCCTCAATCTCTTGATACACCCTCTGCATCTCAACTGTGTCTGTGCAGACTCTACTTCTAACGCACTCTACTTTTGTTTCTGGTGACGGCTCGTTCCTTCCCACACTCCATCTACGGTGTATAAACTCCCCGCTTGCCTGCTTGTCTCTATGTCTTGATGTGTTAGACGTTTTGTCTCTGTTCATTGTTGAAACTTGGTATCCCGTTTGCTTCTCATGCTGCAGTTACCTCCTGTCCAAATATCTTCACATCCAGTTGGGTTTAGCCTAGAGTAAGTGATCCCTTGTCATATACTTTAAAACAGGTCTACAGCAGATAATAGCTGTGAGGTATTGGTGTATTTCTTAGAATGTAGATACATTTTTGCTTGTGAACATTTTTTTTTAATAAACAGACGTTGGATCCATTATGTGAAACAACATCACCTAATTTCTCCTAATTGCAAAAATGAACTGATTAGATAATGTCACTTCTTTTCAAATCTCTGATTACATCCACAGAAATAGCATTTTGAAGCACAGCCATTCTCCAAAACAAGTACTGTATATTTCATAGCAGCCTCAAATCATTGCCAAAGCTAAAGTCATATTTGCACGTCAAGAGCCTTCAAAAGTAAACAGAAATAAGAAATCTTGTTATCTTCTCCGCAGAGTATTTCATGCATTACCTCCCTTCTCTGCAGTGTATTTTGACAGCTTGAAGCAAGAATGTAGTCTTTCTGCAAAACATCATTTCACTTTCCTCTGTCGCTCCCTCGCTCTCTGTCTAGACATGTGAAAGTCCCAAGACTTTTTCATCCCAGTTTCCCTCACTGTCTGTCTCTCGCTCTGGTCTTCCAACCTTGCACTCTCCATTTCTATCTCTTTTATTTCCCTGTCCCCCCCTCACTCTCTCCTCCCACTCTCGCGCCCTCGTTTTTCAGTTTCTGATCTTTGATGTTTCTGTTATGCTTGCAACATCACACTAACTTTGTCTGTCTCGCACTCACCCCGACACACATGTGCACTCTCACTCTCTTTCTACATGCCCCCAGTGTGTGGTTTCTTACCAGTGAAGCATCCATCCAGCCCTGTCTCTTTGTCCTCTACTCTCACATCCCTCTCTCTTTGAAGTCATCAGAGCCTATGCCACTCCAGTCAGCTTTTATCCTCACACAGAGGATATGTAGAGAGGAATGTATTTAGACCCTGCTGGAGCACAGTCATCTACTCCTTCTGTGTGAAATGATTCACTTGTGACTCATATCTTTATTGGGAACTCTCTCTAAACAAACAACCATTGGATGTGGCATTTTCCATCCAAATTGACTGTAACTGTAACTGAGAGTGCTGGCCTGATTGTCCCCCTGCAGCTCGGTGCCTCTCTCAACAATGAGGAGTCATCCTCCCTGAAGAAATCATGTCTTAGTGATTAGCCTGCCATGACTGAGTGCCATCGCGCACATCCAATACCAGCAAAATAATAAAAGTCAAACAGCAATTGTTCCAAAGGGTACATTTTCATATGTTTGAGACCTACATATTCATTTGGCAAACAGACGGAGACACACCTTTGTCTGAAATCGTGCACTTCTCAACTCATCATTGTGGAAGGCAGACAGACAGACAGAAGCACACACGCACACATGCACACACACACACACTCTCAGCTTGCAGGTTGCAGAGTGCTGAGCAGCTTTCACCTGAAGCCTACTGAGGCTCACAGCTTCACACCATTAGTTCAGCGTAGCAAGCACAGCCATCCACAGTACAGCCTAGTCTATAAACCTCAGGCGCCATCTTGACTCAACCTGCTGCTGCTTCTTCCTTGTCTTGTGCCTTTCACTGCTAAAATGTTGCAAAAATAAAGATTTTTGTGTCCTTATATCAAGCAATGCTTCAGTAAGCTACCCTAATAATGTAGTTCAAGACAGGCAAACTTTAAATTACATACAGCATATTATATATTATTATTATACCAATACATTCTACTATTATATAGGCCTAGTTAGAGAGATTTATGTTCTATTTAAATACAGGGAGGTAAGAAATAATGTTTGATTTAAAATGTGGGCTTTAATTAGCTTAGCTTGCTGGTTATGTAATCTGAAGCAAATGCTAAGCAGCCTATATTATTTCCATATATTTTAATATTTGGAGGTGCACTTGAAAGAATGATGTCTGCTTTGGAATATGAGGAAGTTTATTAGGGCCTGGTTGGAGGAAAATTGGCCCCATTAATTCAAAGTCTGTCTTCCTTGTCCAGGCAGCTCTGTAAACAAGATGATTAATCGCAGCTATTCTGATATAGTTGGCAATGGAAATACATATTAACATTCAGTTTTCTTGAAAATACTTGTTGTTATGATAAGAGCTGTTTTAACCCTGCAGCTCTGCATGGCAATGTCGGTCTGTCGGTCAGTCACTTTCATCCAGACTCACTTTCCTCTAACGTTGTCAACAGGCCAATAAATATTTATTACCAAATACCTGCAAAACTCTTCTCCCGCACTTTGTGTTTAATGCTAATTAGCAGATGATAGCATGCTAACTCACTGAACTAAGATGGTAAAAAATTATACCTGCTAGCATGCTGATGGTAGCATTTAGCTAAAAGCAACACTGTGATTAGCAGCCTCACAGAACTGCAAGCATGTAGACTCCTTGACTGTGTCCAAAATCTCTACATGACTCCCTATGTAAAGTAATGTAATAGTTAGCAGTAAATTCAGATTTTGGAAGTCTTGCTGTACTAATCATCATTATTTTGCATCATCGCTGACAGCTGTGGAGATGCACAACGATCATTTTCACTCCTAAAAAATACATTGCATTGTGGGATTGTAGTAGTAGTAGTGTAGGCCTACATACCTACTTTTTTCTCTCCATTGTTGTATTATAAGGGCACCATATATACAGAAATTTAAACACTCAGAATAGAATTCTGACATTCAGACAGTACATGTAGTGTTAGCATTAGCCATAGTTGCTGTTCATGTTCATAGTTTAAAATAATGCTATACATGCTCTTTCCAGCCATAATGTGTCTAAAACACAACCACTATCCCACTACTTTTATTAGAATTCCTTACCATGGTAACCATTATTTTATTCATCTATGTTCTCAGGCACTGACTCCTATGTTTTAGTGTCTCGTCAGCTAATTGAGAGATGACATTCCTGTGGACAACACTGTCTATAACGGCTGTGCTTTCTCCTGCCGCCCGTTTTGTTTCTGCTGTGGTGGCTGGTGGCTGTTCTGTTGGCATCCCCATGACAACCACACCAGCAGTCTGTCAAATGCTATTATCTAACACTTCAACAATGTGTCCGGCACACCCTTAGTTTGCAAAGTGACAGAACACGAGTGTGTTTGTGTGTGTATGTGTGTGCGTTTCTGTATTTCAGTGCCAGTCCGTGCGTATGAGTGAGCAAACAGCCACACACTTTAACGAGTTCTGCTCAGTCCATGAAAGCCTGTGACTGAATTTATGCATCGTTCACCAACACCTTTCACTTAACTTACCTGCATTAATGCAGGGTTGCCAACTTCAGGTACCTGGATGGAGTGAGATTTTGATGCCATGGCCCATGGGCTTAATCACGCATACGCACACTTAATCACATGCACATATTTGGACTTATTTCACCATCAGGGTTTAAAAAAATTGTGCACATTACACATGTGTTGGGAGCGGGACCTTATATTCTAAGACAAGGATATATCCTGACTACGCCACCCCGGGACTTCCACCCTGGGAAATACTTACAATTTCACAATATTAGAAATACACTAACCCAATAAAGGGCACACAGGTTCATTCACTAATGAAAGTCAAAGACGTGTTGTTTTTAATATCAAAACTAATATAATACAAATGTACCTTTTCTCAAGTAGTGTTTTTATTCAATTTTTACACTGTTTATTGCTACATTTATTAAAAAATAAGACTCTGATTACTTTGTCCACCACTGATAATTAGAACATACTGTATATCAGACCCTCCATCTCTTCTCTGTTCAGCCTGTAAATCAGTGACTGGACAGCGTTAACAGTGTTTTTCATCTCCCAATAAGCCCTACCATAGATCTTGTGGACATGTATATTGGCAGCATTGCCTCTTCTTTCTTGCTACCTGTGCTGGACAAAAGATAAAATATGTTATCTAAGCTTGAGCAGAGTGAAAAAAAGACAAGGTCAGGTTTAACAATGCATTAGGATATGGTGGCAAGGGTCTCTCTATTCCTTGTAATGGACTGATTTGATTTGCTGATATTAGCTTCCCTTGCCTGTAATGTTAGCAGAGCCCTGTGTGTAAATGGATGAGCTGATATTGGAGCAAGTCAGCGAGGATATGTCAGGGTGAGGATGGATGCACATGACCTGAATCACCAGATTTTGGCAAGATTTGTTATTAATGAATGAATTAATTGAGGCAATTTATTTTTTCCACACACCTCATTTAAAACATCCCTGTCCTCTAAATTGTACATATATAACACAACCTTGTGACTGTATGATATGTAGTACTGAAAATCCAACCGTAGCAGTGATAACATTTGAATTGTACCCGTTTTGAATTTAGCAAGCTTTCCATCTATGTATCTGAAGCAATACCACATAAATGGTTTCTACTCCACGAGTGATTGTCGTTTTGAAAGGTTCAACAAAGCCTATTGTCCATCATCTTCATTGCACCTCAGTTCAGGTGTCACTTGCGCTAAACAGTCTGCCCTTATTGGTTTATTGTCTATCCTGACTGCTGTGTCCTCTGAAGTGTGTGTGTGTCCTGTCAGATACCCAGTCCTTGTCTTGTCCCTGTTCTGCAGACAGGAGAAGGCAGAAGAATGTCAGCCTGCCAGTATCCAGCTGCTTCTCCCTTATTGGTATTCAGGGCACACAGAACCATCCAGAGTGTATGTTGCACGTGCCAAAGAGGAATTTGGGAAATGAGGGGCTGGAGAGAGGAGGAGGAGGAGGAGGAGAGGAGTGAGACCCCCCTTACCTCTCATGTTATGTAGACCTAAAAATAGACAGCATCCTCCCTTCTTTTCTATTCCCAGTGCATTTCTGTTTCCATACCCTGCGTCCCTCCCTGGATCTCCCTCTCTGTTTTCCTCTCATCCATGTGCTCTTCCACCTTGTCTGCTTAGTCTAAGTAAACATGCTCTCTGGTGCCCAATGATACGTCTCCTCAAGTGTAATGCCAGACAGTTTGGACACTGCTAACAGACTTGCCTTGATGAAAGATCAACTATAGGGGTGATTTTATTTAACACTACAGTATTCCCATGGCCAGGCTACACTGTTTAACCACCAAAAATAAAAGCATGATTATTAAATGCTCTTGAATTGAAATCCCCTTAGCGTCAACAACTGCTCATTGCTAATCACGAACAAGAGCTGAAATCACAGTACGAGTTTATAAAACCTTTTATTACTCTTTCATTTTATTGTAAATTACCGTGTATAATTGTCTGTGCATGGCTGATTAATAGATGATAGCATGCTTTTTGATGTGTGTGTATTTTTGCAAAACTTTTGGACAATACATCTGAAAGTAATGTAGCTTTCTTCTTCCTCTATCAACTAATTTATGATAGCATGCTGTTTGAGTGATGAAATCATGGTAGGTGGGCAGGAGGGATATTGGCTTTCAGTGGATTATGTTCTAGCACATGGCCAACCTTGGCTTAGTCATCGCGCCCACTGCCCGCCCACCAAGAAGATGAGAGTGAGAGAGAGAGAGAAAGAGAGTGAGAGTGAGAGAGAGGCCTTGCCCTGGGAACGCTATCCCACCACCAGCCAGGAACACCAGATCACAGTAGATTTAGAAATAGACAGAAATCAGGTGTCTAGAAAACAGAGTCAGCTAAAGTTAGAGACAGAAGAGTGAAGAAGCCCCAGGAGTCCACTGTTATATGTAATAGTGATTAATACAAACAACAAAGATAACACTGAAAACAGAAGTAATACAGGACAAATGACTGTGTGTATGTGTGTGTGTGTGTGTGTGTGTGTGTGTGTGTGTGTGTGTGTGAGTGTGGAATACTGTGCCTTGTGTCACCTGTATCAGAATGTCACCACTAACAATATCTTAAAATATCTTCTACCTACCGCTTGTACTTCTTCTAATGTTGCTGTTACTATTACTCCAGTTTCTGTTAATGCTAATGCTAGCTGCTAGTACAATAGTTACTGATTTCAAAACAGCTGCAGTACATACAGCTACATGTCATGCGGGAGATTAAATAATTATATAAAGGTGAATGACACTTGGATAAAGGCAATAAAATTTACAAACATTTCTTTGATTTTCTTTGGCCACTGTTTGGCCACTGTCTGTAAACACAACATGGCGAATATGTTGGCGGGCCTAATGACATATTCAGCAGACGTGGAGCAATATTAGCATTTATTTTGAGTTGTGTTTCTGTCCATCTGATTAATGTAAGTTCAATATTTCATTCTCCTTGTAATTCTTATTCTTTTTGTCTCTTCCAACTCCCGAGGGAAACATCTGGCACTTCGCTGCATGATACTCGCCGATGTTCACTAGCTAGTAGCTGATTAGCACAGCTTTAATTTAGCTTGTCAGATAGATATGATTATTATAGAACTATCAGTAGAAATATCAGTGTTAATGTTCATTAATTTTCATTAGAACATATGATTATACTACAATGTGTCTGTGATTGTATGATACTCTAAAATGTGCTGTGGTTGCATAAAGCATGAGATGGCAGAAACCTACTGGCTGGCAAATTTGTAACAAGAACTGCATTAACCGCAGCGATGTCAAACGAGGATAAATGCCAGTGTTTTTTACAGGGAGCAGGCATTGCTGGCTGACTATCTCTCATCCATGATTCAATGCTTCTCTCTTTCTCTCTAGTAGAGGGTTGTCCCTCGGGGAGGGAGATGCTGAGGAGTCAGGGGAAATATTGAACATCCTCCTGCAGCCGTACGCCAGGGACAATGATTCTCTGGGGACGTGAGGAGGAAGGAGGCCGTGTGTTCTAAAAAGCTGTAGAAGTTGAGAAAAATGCTGCGAAGAAGGGCATTGGGGATGCAAGTATCTGCTGGCAACCACCTGGAAAGCATTCTAAATTAAATAGTGATAATACCATCTGTCCATTAAACCAGATGACAATGCTGCAACTGCTGCTTCTGCTGCACAGGAAAGCTTTGCCAGTGAGTTTTGATTATTACACATCCAGCAACGAAATTAAGGAGAAGATGATGCACTACCAACCAAGTAGTATATTATGAAATGCATTTCATGATACTGTAGGTGTAAAGGGAGATGGATTATTATACAGAAAAATATCTAGATTACTTCAGTTTTCTACAAAGATAACTTCAGCCTTCCAAAATCACTCTCAGTTCGCTCTGGCAAGGCCATGGATGAATTAGCTTAAGACAGAAATCAAAAGGCAGTACAATAGATGACCGAAAGTTCTCTCTTTCACTTATACATCAACGTGAACCTTTCCTACATCTGATTAGACAAAGGCACAACTCACTGGGCTTGATTTTTGGTAAATTAGAGGCAAGAGGCAAGCTGCAGCATATAGCTCTGTTTATGTCTTCAGCACCAAGTTTAAATATTTGTTTGTGAGAGTCACACAATGGCAAGACGCATCATAAATGATGGCCAGGTAATATCCGTCTTGCAGCAAAAATGAGGCATTATTTAAAATAAAATAAAAAATGCATTGCTACTGCTGGACAGCAGTGGAAGAGGTGAGTTATGAGTTTGAGGCTAAAGGTGTCAGTATGCTCAAAATGAACTAGCTCATACTGTATGACGTGTCATCCAAACGCATCTGAAGACCAAAGTGTTTATTGCTTTTTCCATATGGCCACACTCGAGGCTGGGGTGAAAAGCCGGCTGTCATATGAAGGGGCGAGATGCAATGAATCATACAAATTGGGATAACGATGCACACTTTCAGACAGTCATTCCATGAACACATTTATGGTGCTGCACTCGGTTGTACTCACAAAGAGTGACAGAAGCAATTGTGTGAAAAATGAAAGAAGAGAGCTTCAAAGTGAAGTTCAAACTGTGTTCTTTGTGTTCTCACCTCTGCACACCTGGAAATGTACTCTGTGTAGTGGGCATGCTTTTGGGATTGTTGGTTTGGGATTGCACTTCGAATTAAGCATACTGACAGCTTTGTGAGTCTGATGTTAATTTCTGGCACTTAATTATCAGCTAGGTCATCCACAACCTCTGCTTAATTTTGTGACCATTTCAGCATATTACATTTTACATGTTACTGATTTACGATCTCCACATTTCACCTGTCACAGATGTTTTGTTATTTTCTCCTCCAGACTTGATCAGACTAAGTCTGTGCATTTTAGGGTGTTTCTGCACCTACAGTTACTTTTTACTCCCAAATTAACAAAAGTCAACCTGTACAAATTTACTTTTAATCATCAGACGGGCATCTGTAATGCATATTAGCAGGTACACAAAATTGCATATAGTCGTTAAGATTTTAATCTGAAACATGTTAAGATTTTAATCTGAAACATGTTAATTTTTTATAGCATCACTTACAGCAACATTACAATAACATTCATTTAAAAAAAAACCACAGGGCACCTTTAACAGCATGTAACAATCCAGAATTCAGTTTGATTCAAGTAGATTTGATTTAGTTCAAATCATTCAGGAGTTATTATCCTTTCAGACAAATAGTGCTTTGAACAAAAAAGATGTTATATTTAAGCACACACAAAACAACACAGCATGCCACTCAGGTAAACCTTGAGTCAATAACACCACATGTGGAATCAAAGATCTTCTTGTTTGCCTGCAAACATCAGTCTCACTTTCATCCATTAGCAAATCAGACCAAATCAGATCAAACCATTAACAGGCTCTCAGTCACACCTCGAGGAGCATTTCAAAGCTGAAGAGACATCATGGCATCCATTTGTAATCATCCAAAAAAACAAAGTTTGTAGTAAGAAAGCCATCTGTCCTTCACTGTCCATCAGAGCGTGCTTATGATAATAGTGCTGCTGCTGCAGTGAGCAATAGTTTCTTACAGTGGCATCAGGTTTTTCTTATCACAGTCTTCCATTATGGAAATAATGAACAAAGCAGTACACCACCAACTGGTACATTATCAAACACATTAATGATATTAGGTGTGAAGACAGAGGAGGCATCGAGGAGGACTGATTCTCATCTAAAGAATCATAGAGCTTTGCAGTTTGCTGGAAAGATAAAGGTACCGGCTGCAAATGGCAGAGAAGCATTTTAGCTCCTCAGGTTTCTTTATAACCTACCTGCTAGGATGTGATGTTATTACAAATGACATATATTGAAGAACAAAGACGACAGAGGGAAAGAAATGTGCAGAGTGAGAGAACATCCTGAAGTGTGAGACAGTGAAGTGACATCCTGAGAAACAGATGCTCCGTGTGACTGATGGCTCAATGGAGCTTGATTGTGTACACAGACACAGAACTGTATTGATGAATGCAACCGAAAGCAAGGCTTTTCAAGCATCAAACCGCAGATGTTGTTAAATGGCTAACCACTGGTTGGCAGAATCTGCCTCACAGCATAGAGAAATAAACCTTCACATTGGATGGAGTAATTCCCTACACTCAAGCCAGTGTTGTCAGCTGGGCATCTATTCATCATGTCTATGATCCTTGCCTGCTGTTATTGGACTGTTTCTCCATCTTCTCGTTCTTTATCTGAGAGCCTCATAGGTACGCACCTATGAGAAGTGAAGGGTTGGATGAATAGAGAAAATAGAAAATGGTGAAAATGCAAAATTAGCAGCCATAAGTACAAAGGAAGAAACTCAAGATCCGGGCAGGAAATTCATTTTAAATATGATGGATTATAAATCAGGGTAGATTAAAGGTGAGCGAAGCAAGCAGAGCGTGGCTGTCTGTTGCCAGGGAAGGGTTTTTTTTTTGTCTCTTTGCTTTTCTCTGAGTATGTATTAAGTGTCTTTTCCACTACATAACTATGAATGCTTTATATTTAACATACTCTAGTCCCTATGGGTTGTGGGTGATAAGTAGTGCTGCAACAATTAGATGATTAATTGATTAGTTGATCAATTACCCACTATTTTTATGATCGATTAATGGCTTAAGTCATGTTTCAAACAAAAATAACAAATATCTGCTGTGTCCTTGCTCGCTGCTTCCTCTGTTCAATGCTAGTGTAAATATTGTAGACCAAACAGTCGGTTGATGAATTGAGAAAGTAATTAGCAGATTAATCAATAATGAAAATAACTGTTAGTTGCAGCCTTAGTGAGGAAGTGATGAACACAAACACGGCAAGGCAAAACACAGACCCGACTTCTCTCTCTTCACTCATACAACAGGTAGGATCAAAAATGATCCTGAAGCAAAGACCATAACATAAATTAATACAGTAAGCTTAAGAAAATAAGGTAAACCATATGTGATGGGAACAAAGGAACAGGAAACAAAAATGTCTTTCCTCCTTTCCTATCCCTTAATATCTTTCTTGTTCTCTCCATACACCCTCTGCCCCCCCGCCCCACCCCCACTGCTTCTCCCACAACCACCTTCTTTCTGTCTCTTATGAATGAGTGATGACGATGAGCTCCCAAAGATGTCCTTGTGATTGTGGTCACCGACTGTGTTGCTGTGGTAACTCAGAGACTTAAGATTCATGGCATCTGTTCAACAACCTTGTCAGCATGAGCTCAATATCTTCCCCCCACCTATCTGCAGGGTAATTTTATTTTGAATGCCCAAGTGGTGCAGTGCTGCACAGGTGTAGACTGAAGTGTCTGTCTAACTTTGTTTGTATTTACACCAGTAACAATGTTACTGAACAGTAGCCAGTTAGTCGAGCTAATATGTTTATTGTTTTGATCGGACTCTTCCCAGTCACTCACATAATTGCAGCTGATTGTTGTACAGTTTAGGTGCCCCTACAGGACATGCATTTTTTTGCGTGTATATTTGACAGGCAAAGTGTTAACGTTAAAACGTTAGTGTGCTCATATGGAATTGGTTGATTGTAGTTGGGTGTTGGATTTCAAGTGCATTATCTACAGCGAATGTTGATATGAAATATGAAATTAAGTATTGACTTTTGGAACTTGACCTTTCTGCTAAAGGTCAAGTTCCTCTTTAAATGCCATTTCCTCTTTAAATGTTGACATCGCTTTAATCTTTAAAAGCATGTTGTCACCCAGCCATCATATATATTTATTTTCATTCACTGGTGTAAAGACTTAATCTCATGCATGTATCGTATTAACATAATCCATAGCAAATATATATAGCCTGAGTATCATCTACACTATAATAGCCTATTGATGAAATTGTGCTGCCTTTCAGTGAACCCAGTCGTATTTATGTAAAGTTGTGGAGGGTTATTAAAATGTTCTACTTCAGCAGTATTACTGATTGATTTGTCTGACACTCTGCAGTGATATATGTGCAACGCTACACCACTGTAATGATATAATGGGTATTTTATTTTTTCTTAATATATTTAGAATCATTTCGCTTAAATAATGAAGAACGATGTGAGAGTTTTATTATCCAAAGGCTGCTTTACAACACTGGAGATGTTTTGTTACTGCTGGGCTGTGTGGTGAATATAAAAGCTCCATCATGCCCATGCAAATTGTTCTTGTCTGACAATTCCATTACAGTATGAATGCCTTTGGTCAGCATATCTCCTGCGTGCTTGGTAGTAAATGAGCAGTTGACCTCTACAGTCCTGAGTGGGAGCTTGGGAAAGTGTGCATTTATGATTGTCTTGTGTATGTTTAATGCCTCTCGATGAGTTGAGAAAGAAACGTTCTTCAGTTGGAGAATCACACTGGTCCTGTCCTCAGAGATTTGGGGTTTACATAAGAAGTGATAATCTAATTAAGGCTGCTTGTAAAAAAAGGTGTTTGAGTTCATCAAGTGCTGAGGTTTCTGCTCCTCACTTAAATTTAGGTCACAAACTGGAGAGGAACAGCATCACTTGAATATGTCACCCTTGTATACAGATACAGACGTTAAGGGCTAGACAGGCAGGGAACCTTGTCTATTAAAGAGAATAAAATAAAAAATAAAAATACAGCTCATCTTAAAATGAGTTATTAACAGTGTGCTTTGCCTGTATTGTATCCTACCCTTATCCCCAAAGTATGGCATGAAGAACATTGTGTTTTTGCATTTGCTCCATATGCAAATGCACCAGCCTGTCTAGAAGAGATGTGTGATTCATTTGTGGTAACATAGCACTTCACTATGCTTTTAGTGCTTTTGTTGTCATAATATTGATCCTATTAAAAGATATTGACCTTGAATCTGGCTTGCATGTAAACCACCGCTGGTTTTTGAGGGCAAACAAAATGTGAAATACTATCGCTCAGCCTCCGCCACAGGTTCTGCCTCATTCATGGACCCAAGGACTGCAGTTCAGAAGGAAATGAGATCAAGCAACTGCAAAGGCTGTTTTATCTAGTCGAGCTGTCATGATATATGGCCGCAGGTTCTATTCAGGCTGCTCTCGCACCGCCTTAGGCAACCAGACATGAGCTGGGAGTCACCTATTTTGATGTTGTGCTTTTTTTAAATATAATAATAATCCCCACCTTCTGGGTTCATAAACCTTCATAATATATGTCTGTGTGCGCGCGTCTCTGAATTCTGTCAGGGTGCATATGCTCTGCTTGCAATGTGACCGATTATTGCTGTGTGCGCCGTGTGTCATGTAATGATAGGAATATCTGTGCTGTCTGCGTGTGTGTGTGTGTGTGTGTGGGGATGCATATAGTCTTCTGTGATGCGTGAGCGCATATCTGTGTAATGCAGAGTTGGGAGAAATATCTGTTCTCCTCATGTAGACACGCTTGTCCTCAGATAACACTGTCAAGGTAATACCATTCTCCTCATACATCTGATGCAGTAACATTCACCCGTCACAGTGCAGGCGGGGGGAGAAGAGAGGGAGAGCTTTTAATTTCCTCAACAGCACAGTCAGTGAGGTGTTTTCATCTGCACAGACGGACAGAAACTGGAATGAATTCTAGATGAGTTTCCAATTGACAGGACACGCTGCACTAAGAAAGACCAAATGTAGGTTTCTTTCAGAAAATGTAACTGTGGATGAGCTCACCTTGACAGTATGCCAACGAAACGAAAGTGCATGCTTCCGAGTTTTGAACATTTTATTAGTGGGTATCATGTCAAGGTTATCTTCATTAAAATCTTAAAATCTTAACGGGTCCTTCAGTCTCTAATAAAGTTGCCTGTCCTAAGGGATCTAAAGCGTATGTAGGTAAGGATGATCTGATTAGTCCTGTCCGAGGTCATGAAGCACTGTGGATTTCTTTCTGTCACTTGCATCTAGGTCAACACCAGAGACGAACAGCATCATTTGTGGAAGGAAGGAAACTCTTTGATTCAACCTGCAGGTCGTGTATGGAGGATATTCAAATTAAAAGTCCAAACTGAAAATTAAAAGAAATTAAATTAAAAAGGTTATTATTTTACTACTCTACTAGAAATAATCAGGGCATAATTCAAATTCAAAGTCCAAATATAAAATTGAAAAAAGCAAATTGAAAATGTAAAATTAAAATGAAAAAAGTGAAATTTTAAATGCAAAAGCTTAAATGGAAATTCTCAAATTGAAAGGTCAAATTGGAAATATGAAATTGAAAATGCCAATGGAAATAAGAAAAAGGAATCATCAAATATGGAACTAAAAATGGAAAAGCTTAAATAGAAAAACTAAAAAATTTTTTAGCATTTGCACGACCATTTGGCATTTGAACTCTTATCTTTTCCATTTGGCTATATGTAAATTAGGAGGCGGAGCCTAAAGGCTGGAGGGAGGGTTTGAAACGGCTGGAGGTGCAGAGACATAGTGATGTGATAACCGGTTCATTTTAGAGACTTCGTTCATTAACTCCCATTCAGTAAAATGAACTACAATTTTTTTGAGTCATTCGTTCGTTTCTTTCGCGGGGGGGGGGGGGGGGGGGGCAACCAAAACTGAGCGTGTGTATTTGTTCCTAATGTATGAAGGAGTTTTCTACTTCATTGAACTTACCATTACAAGTTAAGTTTGATGCTAGCATCACTGGCTCTTGTGCGGTCTGCAGCATTGGGTCACTAATTTAACATGATCTGCTAACACCGTAGCTCAGTGTTGTGTTGCTACTCACTTGAAGTCAAACAGAAGGAAAGGACCACAGAGGGCACTGTTTCCACTATGTCATATTTCAGTATGTTAATACAATATATAACCTTCCTCCTAATTTAGAAAAGCTTGCACATTTTGTTGTCATCTGAGCATCATCGTGATCAAGTTTTGAATTAGACCTGAGTACACAACAATAATAATAGGCCTGATTTAATACAAGGTTAGACTGCTGAAGCAGTGCAGTGTATGAGGTTAACACAGGCTTCACTGTTTTTCTCCACTGACTTGACCTCCTCCCTGCAGACAGAGATGTTTCACCTTAACATCACAGTGAGGGCCTACTTGGTGTCACAGCTTTGGATCAGCGGTCTGCTGCAGTGTTTCCAGAAGTGCTCACCGGGTCAGCTGATTCTGAAACCACTGGATCAATGGACACCACCAGACTCGGGACTTTTTCTCTCACTCAGGCACAGTGACAGTTCAATGAGGCAACGCGACGGGAAGACGGGAAATGTTTTGAGGCAGCAAAATTATTTGTATTCAAATAAAAGTGGAATCAGGCGTTCTTTTCATTACATTATTCTAGTTTTAGGATAATAAAATGTTAAAAAAATGTTCTTCAAAAAACTATTGCAGCAAGGATCTCGAACCTTAGGCTCCCAGGCACCAGGTAACTTCACTGAAACACAGATTTTTCTTTGTCAAGAACTTCTAGCTTTGTCAAGAACTTCTGATGAAGCTAGCTCTGACTTTGCAATTGCCAGCAGCCAAAGAGAACTGGATACAGCGTTTCAAACCCTCCATCCAACCTTTGAGCCACGCCTCCTCATTTACATAAAGTTTGAAAAGCCAAATGCTAAAAGGAAAATATTTTATTTAAAATGTCAAATGGTAACGTGCAAATGCCATAAAATGATTTAGTTTTAATTAAGCTTTTAATTTAAGCTTTTCCATTTCCAATTTTGATTTTGATATTTGATGTTTCCCTTTTCTTATTTCCATTGACATTTTCAATTTCATCTGTACAATCTGAACTTTAAGTTTGAGCATTTCCATTTCAGCCTTTGCATTTTTAATTTAACTGTTTTCATTATCATTTTACATTTTTAATTCAATGTTCTATTTGGACTTTTACTTTGAATTATGGCAAGTAAAATAATCATCTTTTTAATTTCATCTCAATTTTCAATATGGACTTTTAATCCGAACTATGACCAAGAATATCCTCCGTAAATGTCAAGGTCATAGTAGTTCACAGCCATTTCGAGCCATGTTTCTTCTAGCAGTCTATTCATCTGCATCAGTTAGACCACAAAAGGTGCCTGCCACTCAACCCATACACACACAACAGTCGTTGAACTCTAAGTAACTAAAAGCTCTCAGAAGCAGTTCTGACAAATATCTAACCTGAACGGTGTTCATTTCTTGCTAGAAACATATCCCATTTACATGGCACATGCTTTAAAACACTGTTCCATGTGATAGACCTCTTTGCTCAGCTCCTGTCTTTCTAACTAACAAAGGTCACTTCCAAATGAGCTATCTCGGCACATACAATAAAACTGCTGAAATTTCCTCCAAAAAGCACCAACAATAGCTAAAACGAAACCTAAGAGGGCAGCATTGATTTAAAACCCCAGTTTGAAATGTTTTTTGCTCCGAATGGTGCTTCAGAACATTCTGATTGCATCCTGAGTGCCCTTAGTGATAGTCTTTGAAGTGCTTGGAGCCGTGTGCTGAAGCTCAGTATGTGCTTATATCCGGAGCTTTTGTTAGTCACTTCATATGTACTGAGTCCTGTGCCATCATTATTCAATGATTCACACTGTGCAGCCAAAACACTCACTCGTATCTGTTAAGAGGCTGCAGAGACGCAGTCAGACAGCTCTGGGTGGGTGGGTGGATGGGTGGGGGACAGAGAGCGAGAGAGAGAGAGAGAGACTGTTGCTCTCTCTCCCTCTCTCTTGTGGGAAACGACTGTCCTCTCTCCTGCACAACATGAAGCCAGAGAACATCCTGACTTCAAGAGCTTTAGATCCTAAATATTCACGCTGGTGGCATTTTACCATGTGTAGGCGGTGAGGGTTTGCAGAGATAGGAGAGAGTGTGTGAAGTATTGATCACTGCTGCCGTTGTCCTTGTTTGCTCCGTGTTTCACAGTGCCAGCTAACTCTCAGAGAAAGACAGTGAGACATAAATACAGAAAGAAGGTTGGCGTTATAAGGCACACGTATTCAACAGGAATGAGCTGAACACAATTAGGATTAATTTAGGGAGATATGTTTAAAAATAACAAAAGGAGTGATGCATGCATCACATAAAAGGAGGCCACAATGAATACGGGCAATTTATGTTTTTCTGTGCGTCAGTTTTAGATGCTACAGCTTTGCAAGCCTGAATTATGTAACGGTATATTAATACAGGAATGGTGTTTGGTTTGACTTTAGCATGGAGTTTCCTACTGAAATTAAACACACATCTTTATCTTTAGAATCCCACCTTCTCCTCTAACTTTAACTAGTGTTGGCTGAGGAACACCAAAAAAAGCTCTCAGCCTCTGATACATATTTAGATGTTATCGTTTTCTGAAGTTCAACAACTTCCATTATGTTGTAAGTCTCTTTTTTAAGTCTCTCATTCCTTGATCCTGCCATGTCTCCCTCTGAATTCAGTCTGTGACTTCCTATATTTCCCAGAATGACTATTAACAAATTAGTGAAAGGCAATGATTGCAGCAGTGCCCCCCTTCATTAAAAATGAAACCTATCTTGCGGCTGCAGTGCATTGTGTGTTGGTATCGGTAGGGGATTCTCTGGAACAATCCAGACATCAGTTAGGTGTGGGAATAAGAAAAATCTACCAATAAAGAACAAAATGGAAGCAGAAATCCAAGGAGGATAGCCAGAAGACGTTTGGGCAGATCTACTGACCTGCCTCATGCAGTGGGAGAACAACATTGACATAATAGACTGAAATTATCTGAAAATGCATTTTTTTTTTCTTTCAGTCTTGCTGGCCCTTCAATTCTCTGGCACTTCTTTGGTTACAGGATTTGAATGTGCTCCATCATAGTCAATTAGGCTCCAATCTCTAACTGGGATGGTTTTTGGCTCCAGGGCATTTGACTAGCTACAAGCTTTCATGATATCAAACCCAGCTTTTTTCATAATCACAACCGTTCCCTTCTCACCAATATGGCCACAGAAATTAATTTTCATTTGTAGGTCTTCGAAATAGAACTGGCTGAATTCAAATTGTGTTACCTTTCCCAGATCAGTTCCACAATGTGTTATAAGATGATTGAGAGGAAAGACAATTGAGGGGGATGATCCATGAACAACATAGCAGTGCACAGTCACAGTATAGACACCACACACTAAGCTACAGTTGTTAGGTGTAATCAGACAACATAGCTAGATAGATAGATAGCAACTATTAGCTGATAGATAGCACTATGGTTGAGGAACACAGCAAAAATTACGTTTTTTTTTTTATGACCTGGAATTCTCTTTTTACATCATGGCTAGAATACTCTGTCATGGACTCAAAAAACCCATTTCCACCTACAGTATTACAGTAATAATACCACCGAGTAGCACAAATTATGTATATAGCTGCTTTATTGGACCATTTAATTTACCAACCATTTAATTTTGAATTACAGACACTGTAACAAAAGAATCATGCTTTAATTAATTAAGTCTGAGACCTAGTGCCCACGACTGCCTCTTACTAAAAGAATAATTTTTCAGTTATAATGCTATAATTAACTGGGTGTGTTATTTCTCTGTTAAAAGTGGATCAATCCTGAATCACTACAGCTTAAAAAAAAAACAGGAAATTGACCATCCCTAATGAATATCTCTTGCAGGTAAGAGGGATATAAAGCAACACATGTTGTGTGTTTGTTAGTGTGTGCCTGTCTGTGTAGTGCCAGGCTGTTGAACTGTGTAAATATTTTCCATGTGCATATTTTTACACTTAGGGAGGAGTTTGGGGAGATCTTTTAGCATTTGATCCAACTGACATATCGGGGCCATGCTCTACTCTCTGCTTTGCTCCCTTCTCTGTGTTCTTGGAAACGTGGCTGCCTTGTGTTGCCCTGCCAGGCCCTTGAGACAACTCCCAGTACATTTCTGTCTCAGTGACGTGTGCGGATGTTTGTCTGTTCGCCTGTGCGTGTCATTCCCCAGTGCAGCTTTTGGTTCACGTTTGTTAACTCGGTCAATGCTCGGTCAAACTGAAACACAAAACATTTGTGTCTGAAATGGGGTTTTTTAAGTGACAATGTACATTTTTTCTTCTCTGCTCTGCCATGCTTGGATGTGTGGCTGTTTCGGGACACAAATATACCGTGATGTATCGTGACAAGAAACTTTATTCAGTAGATGTTTCAGAATTCATAAGTGCAGCTTTCTGGTAGCTTTATGTGACATATGACTCAAATCAGAGAGATTTGGCAAACGAGCGGCAGAAATCTGACAGCAGTGACTGTTAGTCACCGACTGCCTCGCCTCACACTCTCTATCCCTGTTTGTATGTGTTTACCTCTTTCTGTCTTGCTCACGCACAACCTCCACGTACTATGGCAAGTTCACGGAAAGTGCTCACTCTCTCTCCCTTGCTTTTTCTCTCCCCTCTCCTCTCCCGCTGTCCCTGCGTTGTCCAGATGGAGGAAGTAATAGCGCGCATGCAGGATGAGAAAAATGGCATCCCCATCCGAACGGTGAAAAGTTTTCTAACCAAGATCCCCAGTGTTTTTTCAGGTAAGGTTTTTATCTCTGTGTCCTGTTGCCCTCTCCTCTCCTCTCCTCCACTTGGCTTCCACCTACTAAGTACTCGACTGGTACTCTGTTCTTGCCAAACAAAAAAACTGAAAGTATTTAGAGAGTTGTCCGTTTTGCATTTCACACCAGCAGTGCCAGAATGTCAAGAGGATCGTACTGGATTTTTGAGCTACCTAATAGATAGGAATCTATGCTGGAGTGATGCTCCATAACACTACATTCTAAAGCTACGAGGAGTGAGGCCATCATCACTGACATTTCTGGTGTAAGTAAACAATGCACTATATATTGTAATATAAACTTATAGTATTACAGTATCAAATTAAAAAAATTAATTAATTAATAAAAATAAGAGCTTTACAAAGCATAATCTGTTCTACTGCTACAGTAGAACATCTATTGCAACAGATGGCTTGTATTTGCAACCTACCCTATATACAGTACATACCTATACTTACTAATTACAGTAGCATGCTTACACGTCATCCAAATGTCTATAAACTGCATCACAACCATAAGCATTGCAATATATGTTTGTCAAAATGTGTGCAGCTTCTGTCAAGATAACATCATTGCGGAGCAAAAGTGGTTTCAGCATGCAATGTTTTCAAGTGGATCAGGATTTTCTCCTCCCAAGAGTGTAATGCTCTGACTTCATGCAACAACAGTACTCCCCTGGCAGTTTCTAAGGCTGCAACAAGGACACAGTCCCTCTGTAGCTTCCCTCTGTGTACTCTGCCACTTGTGTTTATTGGAGCACTTGGCAAAGCTGTAAGCACAACAGTCAGAGATGTAACCCAGGTTGCTGCAGTGTGTTTTTCCTCGGCACCACTTAAAATACAAACCAACCAAAAATACACCAATGTATTCACTTGTTAAAGTAACAACACTTGCTCTCAAATGACTGAACTGAACAGAACTGACAGAACTGGTGTATCTCCATAATTTTTCCCTTCTTTAACTGCTGAGCTGCGTTATACAATAGTGTATTTTATGTTGTGAGTATTGAAATGGTATGTGCTCCTATTTGTCAACCACATATTTATATAACACACTGAGGTAACTTGATCGGGGCCTGGAGGGATTATGGATACAATTAGGTCATATTTGAATTCCTTACCAGTCTATGAATAATGGTGTATAATATGATGAGTTACAAGGATCTTTTGTTAAAAAAGAAAAAAAACCCTCCCCTTCTTTTTTTATGTTGTTCTGTTTTTATATGTTAATTGTGTATGTATTGTGTACATACACATTGTGTATGTGTTTAATGTCCAGTCTGTAAAATAAAAGGAAAACATTTGAATTACAATCTAAAAATATATACATGTATATACATATGCAGCTATTAACTGTTAAGCATAGTTTTAGGTATATGTGTGTGTACGTACAGTATGGGTGTGTCTCCTGTGTGTGCGTGTTGTGTTACAGCATGTTTGTTTGCTAGTTTGTGTTAGGTGTCCTTGTGTGTTCATTCCTTAATAGTGAGCATATCTTAGGAGCCACTCTGCTGCTCTCTCAGTTTTGTTTTGCTCGTACGAATGTCACATAGGGCAGAGGTCAGTGAACATTCACATGCTACAGATATTTGCAACTCTAAATGTTGTAGTTACTGTCATTCATTTCATACATCTACTTAATATGTTCAAGTATTGATTTTCAGCTGTGCATGTTGCCCTTTGCTGCATCCTGTTACTATTTACTGCAGCAATTATCCAATATTTGCCATCATTAATTGTTGATGTTATCGCTTCTCACTTTGTTTATATTATTGTCACATTCTGATGCACACACACATGCTTGTGCCCGCACACACACAGGCACACACACGTACAGCACAATCTATGGGTATGATATGAATCAATTCAACAGCCTTGTTAGAGGATTACTGTAAACGTCTCATTTAAGCTATCTCTTAGAAAGTGGGTCAACTTTGAGCGTGTGAAAATGTGGTTGTATTAATGATGTTAATCCATGGAAAATCTCATCTGGTTGTGGGGGTGACGAAAAGCAAGGGGGCCCATTGAAAGAGGAATGGAGAGACAGAAAGATAGCTTGATGGACAGAGAGCCACAGGCATAGACTTTCTCACTGCATGAATTCCCTCATGTCTCCATTTCGCACCTTTCTCCTGCCTTCTGTGGCTGTCCGCTCCTCAACACACCCTCACCTGTCAGCATGACAGGCAGTAATAATAGTTTGGAAAATATATATTTAGCCAAAGCCCCAAAGTCACATGTTACAGTGGGGTGTGAAAATGCCCACGGGGCAAAAGATGCCGTTATTTTTCTGAGATGTGAAAATGATTCAGTTGCATTCTCGGGTGAAAGATGAATTGCAAAATGATATCCACCATATAAAAAGTTTGTCCATTCTAGAAAAATGATATACACAAGTCATCTCTAGACCTTTGTCAAAATAGCTTTTTGATGATTGCATCAGTGGTTTTAATGGAGACATAAAATAATTTATAGTGACTTGTCTTGCATGGCTCCTCTCCTCTCATCTCTGACCTGTTAACATCTTCGTTTTTGTTTGTAACAGTTGGAAATGTCTGATGTGATGCATTGATGCAACAAAACAATGGCAACTACTATCTGTGATGCGACTGAGTCAGACAAATTGTGTTGTTACTGTACACAATGGATGCTTCATTATGCCATTGTACCTCTTTGGTCATTTATATTAATGCACTACAGCTTGTAGAGGGTGTCAGAAAAGAAAATGTGGTAATGGATGGCCTATTACACACCCACATGGTGCAAGGCGAGAGGAATTTGTATGCACTATGATGATGAGGGGAGGTGGGCAGGGTTAAGAGTATCATTGTTTTCCCCTTCATTTGCATCTATATGCAAAAAGGTGCTGCAGCACACTATGACTATTTCAGATATGTCAGTAATTCATATTTATGTGCTTTTTTTCATTTTAGGTTCTGAAATTGTACAGTGGATGATCAAGAATCTGGACATAGAAGATCAAGGTAAAAGATCACATCGATAGTAATCAATAGCAGGGGCAAAGACATGAGGCAAAGATACTGTGTGAGGCAGGTGCATGCTGCTGAAAACAACGGAAAATTACTTATTGTTGTTCTGCTGCTGATTTGGCCCCTTTAACAACACTGTCAGCACTGGATGTGACGCACAGCTCATGGAGGGAATTAAGGTGCTTTAAAACACTTAGCTAGTGCGAGATTGCTACAATTTGCATCATAATTTGTACTCCGAGTCACAACTCAGTCAAATCTGAACACACAGACACGATAAACATATTTTTGATATATTTAGTGTTACCTCTCCATCTTGAATAAACATCTATGGGATCATAAAAAAGAGGTGCTCATAACTGCAGAATTAGACTAAGAATCAGCAGGTTTTTAAGTTTTCTTTAGTGTCAGTGTAATTCAGTGATAGCTGTCAGTACATCCATAGGTGCATTCCAAACAGTAACTGCTAACAGCTAATTCGGCATACTTTTAGCGGTGTCACTTGAAATGAAAACAAATACAGGCTAAAAAAATGGAGCTCAAGTTGTAGCCCAAAGCTAACTTACTGAATGAATGGCAACATTATACTTCCTGCTGAAGTATAGGGGGAGTGATTGATCTATAAGATAGTGTGAGGTGGAGATTCTCTTCTTAATTAATGCTAATGTTGATCTGAAGTCTAAATACTAAATTGTATTGTTACAGCTCTTTATACTGTAAAATGTCAAGCTTTCTGGTGGTTCTCAGGGAATAAGAGGAGATGTGCTGATCAGATACTGTTCAACTTCTGGAATTTAGGTTTCATTGGTCTGCACTAAAAGAGGAACACCCTACGTGCTTTTGTGGAACCTATGTGTACCGGTAGCTTGCTCTATGTAAAGGTCCACAGTTTCTTTAAGCTGTCTTTTTGTGTCCTTGAGCTACAGCTCCCACTGCAATTCTTGTTCTTATTCTCCCTTTCTTCTCCTTTCTCATTATTCTTATTCTATTCCAGTGTGTAAAAGTAGAACTAGACTATCTCGAGGGAGTTGCCAGGTCATTAGCTGAGCCCCTTGTTGCACACAAAAATGACTCAAAAGTTGGCATGTCGAACTGTGGCAAATATGAAAAGCTCAAACAATTGCTTGCTACCATTAAAGATGATGATAAAGAAGTATAGCTAACAATATGATGAGAGGTATTTTCTGAGTTTTATGTGTACGTTTGTGTACCGTAAGTGTGTGTGCTTACTTGGATATTGGAGTGTGTATGTGTGTGGGTGTGTATTCCAGTTTCTGCTCTAGTGTGTGCCTCAGTATTGTGCAGCCAGTTCATAATTGTGATACTTAGCTGACTCATCAACTGTTCATTTGTATGCAAGCATCTGCCTCCGTTTTTCTGGTTGTCAGTTGTGTCCGTTTAGATCATCAAGGTTTTCATGCATGCACCGGCGTCTGAGGAGGTGATGCTGACTTTGTATACAACGTATTTATGTGTATGTGTGTGATTTTAAGGGCACATGGCATCAGTTAGATCATGGTAAGACACCTCTACAGTGTTTGAGATCAGTTGAACTTTCCCGTGTGGACACACTGTTCCTGTTCTTTTGTTTTCTTTTTTGTCTTTTCATTTAACGTGTTTAAACTTGTAAAACAGTTTCAGACATTTAAAGAGATTATGCTTTCCCCCACACAGCACTGTGATTAATAATGCATCTGTATCAGCATGTTTAATATGCCAACGTAAATAAACAATCAACAACAAACAACCCTCTCAAATCACTTCTGCTTAGTCTGCTAAACTGGGCCTAAAATGCTTGTTTTTGTTGCACTGTTACTGAGATCTGGCAGTGACACACAATGTCATTCCCTCAAGCAAATTTACATTTATAGTGTTACACTTTGTGTCACCTGCAAAATTGAAAATGCTCTTCCGTAACAGTGCTCTCAGTCAAAATTGTCTAAAACTGCAGTGTTATAACAGTGGAGAGTCTGAAAACAGGCAGATGTTCCCTGCCCTTTAAGACTCGTTTTTATTGGTGCACTTTTTTTTTTGCAAACAGACACAAAACATGCTGTCAATTGCCCTGCGGTGAATAGTGTGTTGTGCGAAACTAAGTGACTTCAGCACAGAACACTGGCGGGGCTGACAAACACAGCAAAGTGAAATGCAATTAATTTGGCTCACAGCGCGATGGCAGCATGTTTATTATGTAAAGGCAGATGAGCTTATATCAAAGTTGACTAGGGATTTGGAGTTTTTTTTGATAAATGAATGCTGCAGATAAATATACTGATGCTCCCCAAATGAACTCATAATCATCCTATTTTGCAGTCTTTGTAGTCCCCAATCCTATTTTCATTTAATACCGCATTTGATTAGCCGATGCAAATTCCTGGCTCCAAAGTTCTTCTCAAAGGTTTTAGATGCCTTTTAAGACATTATAGCAGAAGGTGACTCTTTGCCATAATACTTTCATTACAAGTCAGACCATTGCAGATCATTATCATTCATTGTTTTTCTAAAGCCTAAAGCCAATTGATTTGTCTGGCATGGGAACTTTTTGAATTAGCTGCTTACCACATTTAAGGTCCCAGACCTGATTCATTACCATGGAGGCCAGACAGCTCACGGCAGCATTGGAAATACTGAGAAGATAAATGTGAATGAGCAGCCACAGGTTAACATGATCTACAACCAACTGTCTGGTGTGGATGCTGCATATTATTCTTGAATTATGCCTTGACACATTTCAGTTATACATCAGGAATCTCAAAGCTGACCACAGATCTGCTCCTCTGAAAAAGTATACAGTTTTAACGCTTTGAAGCACATTGAACTGTGAAGTGGTATGACTATCACTGAACCATCAATGATAAATGTCCATAGATCCCGTATTTTACACTTTTTAAAACTTCAGATCTTATCTCATATTCAGCAAATACAGACGTTTTCTGGTTTCAAAAGTAATCCAGTTTATCGTTGTCTGTACATCTGTGGTTACGCAGCAAATAGGAATTGCTAGCAACTAGTTCAGCTAATTCTCCATGGTGCAGATTCACCAAAATGTGAATATAAGGCTCAGTGTATTGAAAACCCCACAGCATCACCCAAAGTATGATGGAAACCCTGGTGGGGAAATCTCAAAATATATTCATTGGATAAAATGATCCCATATGCCTACAGTAACTAAGACAGGCGGTCTTAAGTTTAAAGGGGTTAATGGACTATGTCCTGCCTCACTCACAGAATCACTTACACTCTGAATGAGCTTTTCTGCATCATTTTTATTTAGGCCAGGAGGGATGAAAATCCCAGTCAGCTCCATCATCATTCTTTGACTCCTCTGACTTCTGACCTGCCTGAAAATAAATCCCTGCAGGGTTACCAATATGATCATGTTATTGCTAAAATAAATTCTGTGATACTGTAAAGCTCTTAAACATATATCGTGTCTGTGTATAAAATGTATGTAAAATATCCTACTAATATAACAATAATGTTACTAAAATAATAAATTAATCTTTAATATTGCAAATTCAAAAGCAAATCTTTTGCGCAATTAAAGCTGCAGCATAACAATAACATCACTTTATACTTTTGCTGCAAAATGCTGACAGCTTTAAAGTATTCAGACGATTACAGAATTAGCCACATACAGCAGTTAGCTGGGCAAAGGAGCTTGTGAGACAGGGTGAGTGTTTTCTGTTCATCTGTGCATGTGTGTGTATGAGTGAAGAAACTGAGCTGAACTGCACATACGATAAGAAGATAACACTGCCCTATTTACAGAATCTAAAGCATTCCCACAGCACCCAGTAAAATTTCTGAGGGTGATAAAATCTCTCCCTCGCAGGAGAATGTTTTGTTTGACCGACATGTTTTTGGCAGAGAGCCCGGAGTAACTGCCTCTGTGTGTGTCCTGTACCTGTGTGAGAGAGAAAGGAGAGGTGATAGACGAATGGATGTCTAATAAAAATCAACATAGCTAACAAAGAAATAATGCAATTTTGCTATTTTAATTTCGTTTCAGTTTATCGCAACGCCCCGATTACATACAAACATGCACACATGCATACTGCACATGAAGAAGAGTAGTTTAGTATATAATAATTTAGATCCCCGTGGGAGGAATTTCATTGTCAAACAGCAATGGTCAAAACATTTAACATGACAAAATGACACAAGATAAATATAACCGCCAAATTCACCAGACCACAACAGGACATCAGCAAAAGCCTGTCAGCCAGTCAGTCAAGCTGTTTGCGTGTTATTAAGGGTGTGAATTGCATATGAAAGAGCACCTAATCTGATCAGTGGAACACCAGGGAACAGTAAAATGATCTCCGAGGGAGGACACGTGGCTCATCAGCACAGCATGGAGAGGGTGCAAGCTGTTCTGTATAATGCTCCTGGTTTTCTCCTCCAACCTGCTTTAAACCGCCTCCTCACCAGGCTGTAGTGGAGCGCTTTAGAGGATCTTAGTCTCCTGAGATAACCCCTCTGTATGCCGCCGCCCTGGCATACAGATGTATAAAAGCTTGTAACTTCCTTAAAAATAAAAGCATGAAATTAGTAAATATAGCCAGTATTCTTTCACCACTCAGTATTCTTTCACCACTCCCCTTTATAGTTCAGATCATGTACTAAAGTAAACCAATACAACAATCTAATATACAGTTAGTTTAATCCAGTGGTTCCCCATTTTAGATAAATCTGAGGGGCCGTGAGAGGATTAAAGAGGTAGAAGACAAGATAAAAAAAATTCGGATCCACAAATTTGTATTGATATATTTGACTTTTCTTGAATCTTTGCATTTTATGTGAAATATTGGATAAGTTGGGCCTCAATCTCTCTTTAATGGAACTGCTAACAACTCGTAGACATCTGAACATGGAAAGGAAACCAGACTGATTATTTTGTAAGGAGGTAACAAGCCAATTTAAAAAACTTTTAATGTAACATCTGAATCTGCAAAGCAACAAGAAACAAAAAAATAAATATTTCTGTAAAATGCAATGGAGTATTAGTATATGGTGTTACCTTATAATGAAAATACTCAAGTTAAGTCCTCAGAATTACACATACGTACAGAACTTGAATAAATGTACTTAGTTACTTTCCACCACAGATTAAAAATAACATTCTCCATCAGCTCAACATCGCCAAACAGCACATACTGTATAGTGCAAATAGTAATAATGAATAATGAAAAACTACAGAGTCTCTTCCCTTGTCTTTAGATAAAGCTCAGCTGGAAGAATACTTCCACACTCCACTTGGCAGGGCTCCAATCTGCTGGGTTTTTGGCACAGAGCTGGTTAATATGATGAAATCAAAGGGTGTTTTCCCCCAGGACTCTGAGGCCAGCCTTTCTTGATAACTTGATTAATTCCGGTCAAAGGTTTAGTCAGCTATGAAGCTTATAGAAAACCCTGCGATATGTTAAATGGAAGCCAGAAGCTCCCTTGCTACCAGGAATTGATCTTTATAGACTTTTACCAGAAAAGCAACAACAAAACAATCTTGCTTAATCTTTTATTCATCCTACAAAAAACTGTCTGCCACATTAGTCTGATTTCGATTCTTTTGTGCCCATCATACTGTACACTTTCCATACACTTAACAGGCTTTGCAGGCAATGCAGTGTCAGGGAGAAAAACTGTTCTATCAGCTACTGCGTGTGGGGATGACATTCAACATCCATCCTTAAAACACCATCAGAAAAACCCTCGGCAGAGCGGCTGTGCATAGACGCGCAGATAGGCACTCAGCCCTGGGTTTGAGGAATAGGAGACAGCAAGCTCTAACTGCACTGTCCTAGATGTCATTTTTCATACTTTGCTGACTTAACTTTCATCTGACATTTATCCCCTCTGAGATAACGATCCAGAAAATGACATTTTTGAATGCATAATAAGTAAAAAGGTATATGGATGAGTCGATTTTTACTTGTAAATGTCTGTCTTCCTGAATTCCATGTCCATTCCTGTAACTTTCCGACAGATATTACTCTTTTCTCCTTCTGCCTTAATAACACACCTAAATATGATATGCAGTAAATTATACATACTATATATACACATGGGGCAATATTGCTGTAAGAAATAGTACAATGGATAAGGGGGTAGGGGTGTGTATAGGTAAACAGGTTTAAATAACTTATGAGGCATAATTTATTAACTAATGCAGCCCAGTCACACATATGCGTGCACAGACACACATGCATACGCTTAAGCATCCTGACCTCTCAAAGCAGTGACAGTCACCTCAGCGGTAAAGGAAAAGCCAATCTATATTTATCACACACATACAGCCGGTGCGTGTGGATGTGTGTGTGTGTGGGTTAGAGAGCGAGAGCGCAGACGTGCATGTTATGCATGCATCAGTAATCTCCTGTTACAGCATTCATAGCTCTGCCTATTTAGACCATGTCACGCATTGCAACCTTTGTATTTGTTAGCTTATTGGTGAGTTGAGATCACAGTTTACTGCTAGCCACCCCTGGGATTTATGCAAAACGTTCAATAGATAATCAATTTACATGGCAGAAATAGACAAGGACATGAAACGTGTAAAAAAAAAAAAAGAAAAAAGGTTTCCTATATGGTTCATAATGTCCAAAATGTGGCAGCATTAACAGAGAATTACTATACTAAACATGTATAATAGATGTCAACACCATGAAGGGGTTGCAGGTGGAGAACAGTAGGGAATGACTGGTGGCAGATGATTACATGTTTTCATTATCCGATGATTTTAAATCAGGGAAACTCAACCATGTGCTGTGGAGCGCCAGAGGGAAGCATGTTTTCTCTCCAACCAAGCACAACACCAGGTGATTTGACTGATGAGTTCCACCTCTCCAGCTGAAGGTGGGCTAATCAGCAAGACCTCCTGCTGTGCAGTTTGGTTGGAATGGAGACCTGCCTGCCCTGTCAAAGCTGTGTCAGAGTCTATTAGAGCAGCAGCTCCTAATTCAGGTCCTTATGTTCTTTCTGGCAATTTTGTCAAGGATGGATTTATACGGAGGGATGAAAGGTGAATAAAGTTAATTATGTGGTGGGACAAGAAAAACAGCATGCTTGCTCCGAATCTGTACTGAGAAACTATTGATTGCAGGATAATCAGAGAATCTTCTTTTAATGAAAAAGTTAAATCCAAAAAGCACATTTATCTTTTAATGCCTCAGTCTAAACCGAATAAAGAATTAGATATGAATAAATTAGAATTTATATTAAGGAAGGGCCTTATCACCCTAAACCTTAAAGCAAAAGTTTAATATTTTGGAAAATCCACTTATTAGATTTTTATAGAGTTAGATACTGACATTGATAGCACTTTCATATCTGCCTGTTAAGTATAAGGCTACAGCCAGCAGCTGGTTAGCTTAGCTCAAAGACTTGAAGCCGTTTTTGTACAGATCACACAAATGAGATATAATGCGTCACTTAATGATCTTCAGGAGGTGCTGGTGGGTGGATTTTGTTACCATTTGACGGAGCCAGGCTAGGTGTTTTACCCTTTGTGCTAAGCTACTGTAACCCTTGCTGTGGCCTTATATGTAGCTTTGTGATAAGCGAGAGTGGTATCAATCTTATTTACTTTAACTCTCCGCCAGAAAGAAAATAAGTGTATTTGGTCAAAATATTCTTATTAAACCTGAAAATGCAAAATTATTAGTAGAAACTTCACATGCTGACAAACTCCCTTTCAAAGCATGAGATTTAGAATATAAAAACATTCAAGCTGATAATTTAGTGGCTTTCAATTCCCATTTCTGAAATAGGATAAGTTTCCTTCAGAACACAGAATAGCCATATAATATCAGAATCGGATTTATTGCCAAGTAGGTTTCACGTACAAGGAATTTGCTTTGGTGGATTGGTGCATTAATAAGCAGAGAGATATATACAGATATATAAATAAAAACACTAAAAGCAAGGACTGTATACCCAAGTCGCGAATAAATAGAGTTTTTAGATAAATAAAAAGAAAATCAAAATAGAAAATAAGTGAAATGAGATAATTTAAAAGAAAGACAAACTGTACAATAATATGAGTATGCTGGGTGTACAAAATGTTAGCAGAGGCTGTGTAAAGTTTACAAAGTGCAGATTGTCCTGGGGCGTACGTTAATATAATGTGTAGTGCCCTTTTTGGAGGGGGGGCGTTATGGGGGTTTTAGTGTTCGAGACACAGAGGGTCCCCGGCCTTGTTGATGAGACCAGCTGCGTGAGGAAAGAAACTGTATTTGTGGCGTTAGGTTTTGGTTCTGATGGACCGCAGCCTCCTTCCAGAGGCGAGTGATTCAAAGAGTTCGTGTCCAGGGTGAGAGGGGTCAGCCACAGTCTTTCTTGCATGCCTCAGGGTCTTGGAGGCGTACAGGTCCTCAAGTGAAGGTAGATCACAGCCAATCACCCTCTCAGCAGAACGAATGATACGCTGCAGTCTGCCCTTGTCTGTGGCAGCAGCATACCAGATGGTGATGGAGGAGGTGAGGATGGACTCAATGATGGTGGTGTAGAAGTGCACCATCATTGTCTTTGGCAGACAGAATTTCTTCAGCTGCCGCAGGAAGTACAGTATATACTCTGCTGAGCTTTCTTGGTGAGGGAGCTGATATTCAGCTCCCACTTGAGGTCCTGACTGATGATGGTGCCCAGGAAACAGAAGGACTCCACAGTGCTGACTGGAGAGTCACTCAGGTCGATGAGGGTGTGCAGGGCAGCGTTCTTCCTGAAGTCCACTACCAATGCCAATGCCAATGAGGGTGGTGTCGTCCGCAAACTTCAGGAGCTTGGCGGACTAGTGACTGGAGGTGCAGCTGTTGGTGTACAGGGAGAAGAGTAGGGGGGAAAGAACGCAGCCTTGAGGGTAACTGATGCTAATGGACCGGGAGTCAGAAACATGCTTCCCCAGCTTCACGTGCTGCTTCCTGTCCGTCAGGAAGTCTGTGATCCACCTGGTGGAGCGGTGGAGACAGACACGTTCAGCTGAGAGAGCTTGTCCTGCAGCAGATTCGGGATGATGGTGTTGAAGGCAGAGCTAAAATCCACAAACAGGATCCCGGCATAGGTTCCTGGGGAATCTAGGTGCCGGAGGATGAAGTGTAGGCATGACAGTTCCATTTAATCTAAAACACACCGATAACTGTGTGAATGATTTATACACATACATGTGTAATACAGTTTTATATAGAGTAAAGTTGTATGTGCTGGTGTACAATATTACTGGGGAAACTGACAAACAACAGGCGCATGCCAAGCTGTAAACTAACTTTTCGTCTGTTTCTTCCCAGTGGAGGCTCTTCACCTAGGAACTCTGATGGCTGCACATGGTTACTTCTTCCCCATCTCAGACCACGTCCTCACACTCAAAGATGATGGCACTTTCTATAGGTTTCAGGTAATTATAATACTGCTCTGATTCTAATTCATCTTAGTAAACTTTTATTTATAGACTATATTCTTTCACGCACATTTTCAATAGGGCCACGTTGTGTCAAACATGTTTTATGGCAAACAACCCCGTTGCAGCCATACTAATTAAATTAAAATTATAATTTTTTCTTTTAAACATGCCATGCATGAACGAGTTTTAAGCCAGAGGCCAAAGTCATATGATATAGTAACACGGTTGCAGGGGGTTTCCAGGACTGAAAAAAAACGTCTTTTATGTAGCTTTAGTAGGTTTGAAATATACTGTATTGTTATTTCTATATAAAAACATATGAAGCTCCTTCTATGCTGTTGAAAATAAAGTACAAAAATCACTTAACACGTGACAAATGCTGCGTCATGAGAATTTTAGAATCTATAAATGGGGTGACAGGCCAGAGAGAAGAGCCTCTGTGCGACGTGCTAGCGTCAAAACTGCGATTAGGAGGCGCTGTGCCCCATAATACATATAGGTTAATGAAAAAAAGAAGAAAAAAAAAACAACCTTGCTTTGAATGTCAGCTGGGAATGACAGTTTTTGTGATTTTGTGAGCCCCCTACTTTTGCTGCACAGAACTAACCAAAGGTAATCAATGCCTAAGGCTGTTGATGTTAGTAGCAGGCTTCACTTTGCTCTTTACGTGCAATCGGTTTCCATCTGAAGCCAGTCCGTACAATGCTGCCCGAGGTGGGTCAAGATTCATGCTGGTGTCTGTTCTCAGGGCTCGCTGAAAGGAGCTTATGTGCTTTAGATGTGATGCCGAGCCCATTATAAAAACAAAATGTTTTATTGTGACAGATGCTCGGCTGCGACTGCGTGCCCACCTCGCATGACAGTGTGCACTTCAATTCAAAAACACACCGTGGTTAGCTGTACGCTTCCAACGATGTACGGTTTCTTTTCGTTTTGTTTCTTAATGACCTGTTTTTCCCTTCAGACTCCATACTTTTGGCCATCAAACTGCTGGGAACCAGAAAACACAGACTATGGTGAGAGAGCTGTACTGTTATAGTCCAACTGCTACTTTGTGCACTGAGCAGTATGCTCTGAAGAGGCTAATGATGCAGACTGTTTGTGTGGTGCACAAAATATATTTGTCCAGCTGATGTGCAACTGCAGTATGTTGATGCCTGGTTAGAAACATAAAATCACAATTTGTTTTAGATGCTTGGCCCAGAGTTAGATAGTCCATTACAGTGCAGTTGGCATGCAAAAACTGCATTTTCTATCTTATTTCCCAATTGATATACATTTCTATTTTTAATGTATTCAAATCTCACTTGCCTCAGTCATACTCTGACTACAGTGAAGTAAACCAAGGATGTGTTTGTATGCGTGCGCTTGTTGTGCACATTTGGCTGAGCGTTTTAATGGTGATACAGGGAATGAACTTTTCATTGTTCACAGTGGAGCAGAGCGGGGGATAAACATTTCATAATGCCAAAAATGGTTTGGGTGAATAGCCGCAGCCTTGCAGGTCTTTCATTTGTTGTGCGAGTTGTTGGAACGGCTAATGCTCGCTGGGGGAATAATCCTTTGAGTGTTAAGGGAAGTTAGAGTGTCTCAGATGTAGCAATTGATGCACGTGAATGATGCCTCTTAATGAAAACAGTCTAATGGCATAATGAAGCTTCCCCATAATGGTCAGTTAACAAAGGGATGAAGGGATGATAGTGCAGGAAGACATCAAAAGTCAGGCACGCACACACACGAGCACACATTGTAACAGACACTCAGAGACCATGCACAGGCAATGACCTTTGTGATTTGCAGGCCAGTTTAAATGTGCTGAGAGGATTAAATGAGTAAACGCAGGGCCACTTAAGGCTGTTAAAACCAAGCCGAGACCATGTTCTCCCTCTATTACCAATCTCTGTGTGTGTGTGTCTCTCTCTCTCAGCTGTTTACCTCTGCAAAAGAACAATGCAAAATAAAGCACGTCTGGAGCTTGCAGACTATGAAGCGGTAAGTGAAAGAGGTCTTTTAGTGTCACCACTCCCCTTTTCACATATCTGTTGTGTTCCAGTGCCAGCATCGCCCTTGGGTTTCTCTTGCCTTTTTGTTCATACTGACACCGAGAACATTTGGTTTTTTTCCTGTGTGTCACTGCATCGTAACTTTCCTTTCACCATAGCTATTAAATGAATCACCGGGTTAGTTACAGGGTTTCTTATGTATACGAGGATGGATCATTAAAGATGGTACCCAGCCGTGCACTGTACATATCACGTGCAGCAAACTCAGCCCAGATCCCTCTAAGACATTCCTGTTTTATTCTTTGTTTTACTTGCAGGAGAGCTTAGCAAGGCTTCAGAGAGCTTTCGCCAGGAAATGGGAATTCATTTTTATGCAAGCAGAAGCACAAGCGAAGTAGGTTTCTATAAGAACACACATGCATTAAGTGCTATGATTAAACTGGTTTGTTGCTATACCTTTCCTGTATTTATGAACTGCACATTGAACATGTGTTAGCTACATGTTCTGTAAAAACTGAACTGTTTTTTCCCCCTTTCAGAGTGGACAAGAAAAGAGACAAAATTGAGAGGAAAATTCTCGACAGTCAGGAAAGAGCATTCTGGGACGTACACAGACCAGTGGTGAGTGAAATTACTGATTTTGCTGTTAATATCATTGCCGACATCGTCATCTTAATTGTTCCTACAAAATTTAACAATAGAGAAAATCATTTCATGCTGACCACACACACAAACCGCTCCAACACGCACATAGAATGAAAAGAAAAAGAATTACATAATGTAGATATGGTAAATAATTTTTCTCTCTGGGTTACTTTAATCTGTTTCCACACGTCAGTAGGGATGCGTCAAGCTGTGTGAAAGAAATAAAATAATTTTGAACATGTTGCAGTTACAAGCACATCAGAGATTACCATTTATATATGAGCTATGTGACATGAATGGTGTAAAGTGGTGAACACACTGTATATCCCCTGTTGTATATATGAAATTCCACTGTCGCAACACATCAGCTTCACTGTGGCTCTTCACCTTGTTCATACACACTTGCTTAGCATTAGCATTTAATTCCCCCCTGAGACTAAAGTGTCCCCTCTGCTGTATTCAATGAAAGCCACTGCTCCATGCTTAATTGCAAAATAAGTTCAATTTGCGTCCTTGGAGCATCATAATCAATATTAATTCAGATTTCACAGTGACGCGACCGACTTTGTTCTTCTGGAAGAGACCTAGATTAGACCACTTGTTCAATCAGCCAGAATTTGCACACTAAGACTCTGATTTCCCGCTGGTTTACTTGTTTTGCTCGAATTGGCACATTCCATGTTTAATTAACCAGCATCTGACACATTGTCCTGGACACTTTTTGAAATCACTTCACACCCCAGCCAAGCATATTGGAGACTCATAATGGTAGGAAAAAAATTGCACCTTCACCATTTGTGGTGTCATTCTAGAGGGCAAGACATAAACAGATGAAGCCGTATAAATTTAATTTAAGTTGCATTACTCATGGCTTTCTGATTTTCTCCTCATTCTTCACACAGCCTGGATGTGTGAATACGACAGAAGTCGACATAAAGAAGTCCTCCAGAATGAAAAACCCCCACAAAACCAGAAAGGTACATTACAACTTCCCACCGATACACCTTTCTTTTAAGGTCAGGGTTGATAACACTGTAACACACATGAATAGACAGGCTTGTTGTTCCTTGCTGTGCTTGTCAGCAGCTATGAGGCTTCTGATATTTAAAGTTCTGTTTTTTTGTTGTCGTTTCAGTCTGTGTATGGGCTGCAGAACGATATCCGTACCCACAGCCCAACCCACACCCCCGCCCCAGAGGCCAAGCAGCCTACAGAAGAAGAACTGCAGGAACAGGTTAGACCTGCAGGTGGCACTCTATTAAAGTCAACGCTTGTGCTCAAATTGTAGTTGAAGTTCATATTGCACATCTGGTACTTATATTTACATCCTTTTTGGTATGCAATTAACTTCACTGAGAATACTTTAAAGTGCACACAAAGTCAAATCTGCATGATATTTGCAGTTGGAATGTAAACACTCAAAAAATGAATAATTTCTTGTGAATTCATGGAGACTTAAGTATGCCAATTGTTCCCTGCTATGGTTTCAGATCACCTTTTGGCAATTGCAATTAGACAGGCATCGACTGAAAATGTCCAAAGTGGCGGAGAGGTGAGCAATGTTCTCCGTGTCTTTATTCACTTTAGCTCATCGATCTGTTTATTGAGCCTTTAAACAGCCCAACATGGTGTGGAATTAAGGGCTCCGATGACCTTGAGGAGTGATTGGGCCAAGACAATGCGTTCAGTGAGCGATGGATGGCACACAAAGTGTAATTTCCTGCACTGTAAAGAGGCGCATTCAGCAAAGACTTCTCTAGCCTTGTGTCCAGATACAGGGTCAATCCCTCTCGTCAGGTTCTACCGTCATTTCAATTCAAAGTATTTGCTCTCGAGAGGATTTCACTTCTCCTTTTGTCAATTAAAGCTTGCAAATAAACAACTTAGTCTTAATCACTCACAGAAAGGTACGTCGCATCATTTCACCAGGTGTGATAACTAGATTATAATATGTCCGATTTCCACCTGTGAATGCTCTCTCAAACAGTTTGCTGGGCTACACAGAGCAGTACGTTGAATACGACCCCTTCCTCACGCCTCCAGATCCGTCCAACCCCTGGATCTCAGATGACACCACACTCTGGGAGCTTGAAGCCAGGTGGGTACAAGAGAAGAGCAATATAGATATTTCGATGGATATATAGAACGGTTGATATATTTTACAGTTCCTACCTCAGAGTGTTTTGTTGCACACATACTTTTACTGTGGGAGGTGTATTTCACTGTATGTTTGCACGTCTTCCTCCAGTAAGGAGCCAGGACAGCAGAGGGTAAAGAGGTGGGCTTTTGGCATCGATGAGGTTCTCAAAGATCCTGTGGGGAGAGAGCAGTTCCTCAAGTTCCTGGAGTCCGAGTTCAGCTCAGAGAATCTCAGGTACATGATGAAATGCACTTGCACACCCACACTCTAAATACTTGTTTTTCTTACTAGTAACATTCATTCCTTGGACGCCTCAATTTATATCTTTGACTACATAAATATGAAGTATATTCACATGCATGACAAGAGAGTTTGGCTTACACCCAGATGAAATAGCATTTTCGTTTAAGTAGTTAAAAAAAAAACTATGTAAAAATACTCCATCACAAGTAAAAGTCCTGCATTCAAAAATATACTATACTGAACTATAGGTATAAAGTATTATCAAAATATATTTAAAGTATCAAAAGTAATAGTACTCACTATGAGCAATGGCCCCTTTCAGTGTTTTATGTAGAATATATTCTATGCTGTGCTCATTGGAACTACTTTAATATGTATGAAATTGTTTAATCTATAACAATCATAATTTATAATATGATCACATGTTGTATGTTATATTTATCATGAAATATCTTAATTTGCAAAGGCAACTACAGCTGTCTAATAAATGTAGAAAAAGTACATTTGCCTCTGAAATGTAGTGGAATAAAGGTATAAAATGGCATCAAATGGAACTTCTCAGGTTAAGTACCTCAAAAATTTACTCATGTACAGTACTTGAGTAAATGTACTTAGTTACTTTCTACCACTGCCTGTCAACCAAAACCGCAGGATAGAAAGCAGGATCCAGCCATGTGTTTGGATTATAGACTGTGCCTTTAACCGTAACCGCTACATGCCTAATCCCAAGCCTTACAACCTCCCTAAATTATAACCTCACCCACAAACCAAGACAAGACTCAAATGGTTAACTTTTGTGAGACCAGCTTTTTGTTTCCATGTGGGTCCCCACAATGTAACGGAACAGATATTTGTCACCACAACGTGATTAATACAAGCACATGTGAGAGACTGTGGAGGATTTAACTCACACTTTGCTTCCAGCTAAATAGGAATAGAGTAAGCAATGTGCAGGATAGCTCCTCTGTTCCCTCTGATGGTTCATGCCTGTACCGTTTCTGCCCAATGCTAACTATTATGCCATCATCTGTTTTACACAGTTTACTATGCAGTGCCACGTCCAGTATGAGGTACAGAGCTCCCGTCTTAACGGGCAACAGTCTTACCGTTAACTTTGGTTTGTAGGTTCTGGCTAGCAGTCCAGGAACTAAAGAAGCGTCCCATCAGAGAAGTTCCAACCCGGGTTCAGGAGATCTGGCAGGAGTTTCTGGCCCCCGGAGCACCCAGTGCCATCAACGTGGACTCCAAGAGCTACGACAAAACCACCCAGAATGTCAAAGATCCTGGACGCTATGCCTTCGAGGATGCACAGGTGCATATGATACAAATACATTAAATCACATCCATAGCTCATCTCTGTGGTGGTTTATGTGCAATACAGCAACGTCATCACTCCTGGCAGTTTATGAATCGCAGCTCGTGATTTGGTGGTCAGTGGAATATTACATTTTGTATGTCTATGCAGCACAATGTGTTTCCTGTGTCTCATGATTTTATACATCATTTCCTACATGTTTCTACAACAGGAACACATCTACAAGTTGATGAAGAGTGATTCTTACAGCCGTTTCATCCGTTCCAGTGCCTACCAGGAGTTATTACAGGCAAAGAAGAAGGTAAAAAAATAAAAAACCACAGCCTCACTCAAAACATATAAGCTTGAAAATACATTAAGATGCAGAGAAGTAGCTGCAGATGACAGTGCATGCTTACAACCTCTTGTTTGTACATACACCGACTCTACACCGACCCCCACCCATGGTCACGCCTTTTCAAAGTCCGTTAACTCACACTTTAAGCCCATTCGCAGTAATCCGTTCACATACAAAACGAGCGTGGAAATTGAGTTGCAGTTTTTGCACTCACCTGTAGTGAAATATTCTGCTACAGGGGCAGGGTTGATATAATCCTGCTCACTAAGAATACACAGATATTTGTAGCTTTACAACAACATGGGCATCCAAATAAAGTTGTGTTTTGTTCCTTTTACTTGTGGTTTGTCTCCACTAACTCCTAAACAGAAACTAGTCAGTCTTAAGCTAGTTTCTCTTGAGCTTAAGAATGCGGTCATTTGTGTTAAGATCTAAAAAAAAAAAATACATGTTGCTTGATGCAGGTTCAAATATTATGTCTCCTTCAAAAATGTACTGTACCTGAAAGTGATATAAAATGCTTGAATACAGTCATGCAAACCAGGTCAAATCAAAGAACACGTCAAACAAAATGGCACCCACATGCCAGCAATACCAATGAGGGGCAGAGAGAGTGAATACACCTATTAATAGAATCCGCTTTAGGTGTGGATGATGGATTTCCTGCTCAGAACTCCTGTTGGGTTTGTAGAAATCATGAGTAGCAGAGACAAAAAGGCTGTCATAACATGATGAATAATTCAGAAATCTACAGGTGTATTTATGTGCTTGAATCCTGGTCTCATGCTCGTCATTCTGGCACAGTATAGTATCATAGCTAGGGTTTTTCGATAATGTGAATGCAGTACATTGGAAGTGAATTAGCCATTTACGGTTATGGTTTTGTGAGGTGGACTCAAATGCAGGACATAGACACAGGGCTAAGGTAAGATAAGGAAGATTTATTGTAGGGAGGAGAGAGGTTGGCAGGCAGGAGCTGAGGGGGAATGGTGGCTGACAGAGCTGGACCAGGGCAGGAGGACAGATGAGGGTGAGTGGCGTGAACATACTGGAGTTACCTTCGGCGTTAGCAGGCAGGGAAGCCAGCAGACGAGCAGGAAGGCAATCGGGGAGGCAGACAGGCATGAGATGTTCCACTGTAGCACACAGGAAGAGACCGTGAACATTAGCCAGGAATAGGCATGCAGAGTAGTACTCAGAAAGCCGCTGCACCGGCACCACAATCTCTGACTACCACTGAAGCTGAGCAGACAATCTGACACGGATTGGATGAAGAGCTGGGGTTGAAATCCTCCTTGGTTGATGAGTAGATGGACAACAGGTGTGCATAATTAGCGGGGAACCCAGGAGAGTCAGAGAGGGATTGCCACGCCCACAATGCAGACTTTTATGGAGTTCTATTGATGGCCGAGGGCTCTTTATTCTGTTTTTGACATAGTAACTGAAAGCACAGCTTTTGTCTATCTGGCTTGCAAACTGTTATTCTCTACATATTATTATTTATATATGATCCCCCTGAATCCTCTGCGTGGTAAAATTAATTCACTTAACGTTTCCTTTTTTTGCTCCCACAGAAAAGTAAGAACTTGTTCTGAAGGCTCTTGCTTGCAGGTAATGCCCAATACAAAATGATGCATTCTGTACATTGTCATTTGGTTGTTGAATTGTCAGTGGAACTGCAGGTTATTTATTGTCTCTCATCCCCACTTCCCTCATTCCACACAGGGGAAGTCACTAGCATCCAAGAGGCTGACCAGTCATGTGCCATCATGCTAAAATCAACGCCATCTCTCTCTCTTGGACATGGAGAGGGGGACCATCTCATCTCTTCGTCATCATTGTCTGTCCATCTGCTCTTGGCTCAGCCGGGCGATGAGCCGAGCCGTCTGTTCGTCTGTTGTCCACCGGATGTTGCATGTCCATGGAGAGGATGTTCCCTCTTCTCTCTCCTCTTACAGTACCTGATATATTTCCAGTATTCTCAGAAAGGAGGCACTGCTGGACTTGTGAGGACACTGACAGACTGGTGAGATGAAAAATGTAAAATCCAGTGTTTCCAGTTCTTTCCATCGTAACGGCTGGATCGGAGCTCCCCCTCTCACTTCCAGCTGAAACAAATGATGTCAGAGAGAGAAAAAAGAAGAAGAAAAAAAAACACATAGAAAAGATATATAACATGACAACTTAAAATGATCAATCTAACCAGTGTCATCGCTTTACATGATCTGAGGTCACAGATACTTTGTCACGCTATGGGAAGTGTTGTGCAGAATGAATATACAATATATATATATATATATTATGATTATTATTATGATGATTATTTATTGTGCATTTATTTTGCTTTGCATAATTTTATTTCACTACAATAATTACATGGTTTTCATTGCACTTGTAAAGTCATATTCAAAATTCAAAAATGCTGTCTCCTGTCTCATGTAGAACATAATTCTTTGTTATTATCTCCTGCATTTATTTTTATACCATATTTAAAGACACTTTTACTTACTTGTATTATTAAAGTTGGCCCTCTATCTGTTACTATAGCCTTGGCTTTGATTATTGTGAACTTTATGAGCATGCAAGCTGCCACTTTAGCAATGAAGATGGTGCTTGAACAGTGCTTCAACAACGCACTTCTGCTTTCTACCACTAGATGGTGTTAAATTATTTCCTACAGTAGGGATGGATCTGCCTCCTTTCAACAACCAGCTCCTTCTCAACACAGATCAGCGAAATGTACCACAGTACTCTGCAGACAAATGAAGTTTTGTCATGCAAAACTTTCATCAGCCTCTGGTCTGTGGAAGGGGATATTGTTCAGACTGTACCCGTTTGTGGTTTTGCAAGGTCTGTTGACGTTCAGCTCTTGGCTGATGGCAGAAGTGACAGTCAGTGTTTTCAGTCCCTGTGCCCAGTGGTCAGCTTAGCAAGAGCCACAAAACAGACAAACATTATTGTCTCCGTTCTATTGAGGAATGTGAATTGTGGCATTTTTCAAAGCATCCTGTTAGTGTGTTTGGGTACATGCATTCAATGATTTATGGATTGGGGATTATGGGTTGTAATGTGATGTGGTCACAGTGCCAATGACAGAAGATAATTTAAGGTTTTTTGTAGGAAACCATTGTTTCTTCACTATTTTGTCCTTTACTGTCCATGGTGTTAAACTGTCATCCACCTACTAAATATGTAAGGGGGGGGCGGCGAAAGAAAACTTGGAATCGGGAAAAAGAAGACAAAATAAAAGCTGTCATTTTGATAGATTTGATATACCATGGATGGGTGGGCATTACAAAAAAAAGATCTGAAAGAAAAATATCAATAGGCAGAGAAAGAGAGACAGACTAAAATGAAAGAAGTGAAGCTTGGTTTGATTTACACAATGACCAGGGCCAATAGGATAAACCCTCCCAGTCTTCAGGAGGAAAGGGGGTGGTGGGAATTCAAAGTGAGGCAGGCTTTACAGTGAGTCAAACACTCAAAGACAGACTACAGACAGTCTACACAGCACTAAGATATGTGACTGAAACCTGAAGCTTCTTTCTTAAGCCAAAAAACAAAACGACTAAAAGGGAAAGTTAGACTGAGACAGCAAGTAGGAAAGCGATACAACTTGTCCAGGAAGATGGAAAACTGATCGTGTCCAGTACTTTTAGTCGTTAGTCGGGGGGGGTGGGAAGACGACAACACGGACAAGACTGAGGATACTACAGATTATGTTGCCATGGAAACCAAAACCTGGAAGCGGGCACAAGGACCACTGAAGGTGGACAACCTCCCTTGACTACATCCTCGACACGTTACTGTCCCGCTGAGCGCTGTGGTGAGAGGTACATAAACCATACTTTATGCTTCACTTTGATAACGCATGCTTAACACTTTGACAGTCAAAGAGCCCTTTCTAACAGTTTTACAAGTTGCAAGAACTTTCTAAGGATGTTTTAAAGAATGTCAACTACCATAATATAGTGTGCGCTAATTCCAAATGAATGCCATTTCATTCAAGAACGTTCTTGATGCAAGATACATGTGGACATATGAACCGGCCTGCTTCACTGGCTGAAGTTTCACTTTAATAACAGGATTTCAGTTTACAATTATAAATGCTTTGAAGACGGACATACTTTGCAGTGTATGTGAGGAAACAGTGATTATTTATGCGAAGGTATCATGTACCATTAGGATTTACTGAGAAAAGTGTAGATACGTTAGTGCTTATTCGACATATCCTACATGAGTACTTTGAACAAGTGGGCAGTAAGAGCCTGAGTGAGAAAGTGAGACTGAGTGACTCTGAGTCTCTGAATGACTAAGCGCAGAACCATGTAATTTGACCAGCAGCAGTTGTACAGCTATTTAGAATTTCTGCCAGCAGTGGGGGATTGATTCCCACTGGGCCCACCCATAGTAAAAATATACACCTTCAAGGTACTGTAAGGTGTTCTGGATAAAAGGGTCTACTAAATTACTATAATTAGTGTCTGGAGGATCCAGGGAATTAGTGTTGTGAGTGAGAGAATTAGTGAGTGATGACAGCATGTTGTACTGTGTATCTCAGTGAGATTAAGAGTCAGTTTAGTTTTTTCAATTGAATATAAAATCAGAGTGTGAGAGCTAATTGTGTTAATGTACATAATGAACGTATATTCTGTGTTTACAAAATAATCTTTATTGTTTTTCTCTCTGTTCTTGTGTACAGGTGCATATCCTTGTGTGTCTGCACGTTCACCTGTGGATCATTAATGTATTTGTGTGTAGTCATGGGTATACTGACGTGTATCCAAGTTGGTTGGTGCGTGAGCATATGTGTATGTGTTCCTACAGTATGCGTGAATGCAGTGAATGGTATGGAGTTTGCCTTCTGATCCTTCTTACAGCTCTGGTGACTGCACCACCTTATTCAGGCCGCTCTGATGTCAAAAAGGATTTAGCACACAGACACATTCACTTCTTTAGCAACAGAAAACACTTGATTGTAAGCCTCTAAAGGTAGTTAAACTGGTGTTTGATAGAAGCCTTAACATTTTTAACATGTGAAGTTTACACATGAACAGGTACTAAGGAAACGGTGAGGAACTGGATTAAAATGGCAGAGTACTGCTGCATTTTGGCCAGTCAAACCCACATAATTTTATTTCAAATTTTAGTGAAGATCCTGAAGTCTCCAAAGACACCAAATATATCCTAAATCATGCACACAAAGAACATTTCTATTTGATGGAATGGTATGGTCTTAAAAAACCTGGAGTCTTGTGTTCGGATATTTCACTCGTAAAAATAATATAGCTTCAATAAAGATCTGACAATAAATGTGACACTGTGTGACAGTGTGAAATAAGGCCATTTCAGCAACCTTAAAGGTACTTAAGGAGCAACAAAAGTGGGAAACTGTATGTTAAGGGATTAACAAATTCCACCTTAAGTGCAAATGGAAGGTGGTGTTAATCACTGCAGCTAAGTAGTGCCATCCTGATCTGAAATGAGAAACACTGTACTATCATAGCATCTCTAATTGCCCCTCATCAACCACTAAAGCACTTAATGTTGCTGAGGTGAAGGAGTTGCTTTACATTCTTGCCAGTACTTAGCTTGGAAAGCTTCATATATGGGCTGCTAGTCGTTATCAAGATGGATTGTGGTGACAAATGGCTGCCCAAACTGCCTAAAGCAGCCTCCTGGCAATGTTGGCATTAGACACGTTTACACAGAAAAGCCCCCAAAAGGACCCTCCCTCCCCCCACAACTGTTAATGAACCAACAGCCAAGTGTAGTTTGGGAAAATAGAATCCGCAAATGCAGATAATGACTATGGTTTCTCTTTGCGTAATTGGCTCCAAGTGAAAACATTTCATTTACATCTCCTTCCCTCTCTCTTTTTAATATCCGTTGTGTGTGTGTTTGTGCCTGTCTGTGTGCATGCACACGTGTGTGGTCACGTATGGGTGTGTGCGCGTGCGTGTGTGCTTGAGGTTTGAGCTGCACGGTGAATTAAATGCAGTTCTACTGTAATTAACTGCACTTACCAGTCTGTGTGTGAGACTCTCTGACGCACCAATAATTGAGGCATCAGGTTTTGTTTGTTTTAACCTGCCTTTGAAGACATGCTGGGAAGATGTTTCACATGGTTTAGTGGAAATACATCTGTGTGTACAAATTTGAAAGTCTCCTTGTTTCTTCTTTTCCAATGATTTAACAACTGAATATCTAAAATTTTTAAATATTGAGCAGCTAGGCTGGCTTTTCAGGACTAATTGTGTTCTTTACTTCACTATGAAATTTGAAAAAAGGCCCATTGTTATCCAGACAGAAAACATTACTCTGGTATTATAATGCAATTCTGAAAAACAAAACATAACAACAAGTTCCCACTGATGATAATAGCTGTTTGGCTTGTGTCTAGCTCAGCAGTCTCTCTGGTATTTGTTTCTGGTATTTGTAATTTCATTAGAGGTCTGAATTTTGGAACCAAGGTCTGCCACACTTCAGTGAAGCATATCCCCCAAGTATTTGTGGTTCTGGTAAAACATAAAGCTGCGTCTGTAGACAATATTAGTGTTTAGCAGACAGAAAGCTCCGGTTAAGTTCGGTCTCAGTATTAACACACAAAAACCACAGTCTCCTTCCGTCTCTGGGACTCTGTGATGATTAGTGCTATGCGTCAAGGAGAGACAGACAGATAGAGTGACAGAGAGAGACGGATGAGGAGAGGAGGGAAATAAAGAGACAAACAGCTTGTGGAGAGATATACAGTTGTGGGAGGAGGGCATGAGGCCCAAGTGGTGTTGGTTTTGTTTCCCAGTAGGTCATCTGTCCCAAACCCACCATCTCTTCAGCCCCTTTCCTTCTATCTCCCAACCCCAACCACTGACTGCCCACCCATCCACCTCAGTCCCCCCTGCCCCTGAATCCATAGCACAAAACCGCAATTTGTCCTGCAACAGAGATTGATGAGGATAGCTTGGCAGGGCCGGCACTATCATACTTAGGCCGAGTTTTGGAGAGGAGAAGGAGCGCGGCTGCTGACTGTATGGGCCATCCATCATGTCCTGTGTACACAGTCGGTCAGGTCATCCCTCAAATGTCCCCAGGGCTTTGCAGACTGTAGCTCATAGGAGTCACAGGGTGCCTCTTTAAGCCATGGATAGAAGCTAGAACAGGGAAACAGAGAACAAGAGCCTACACACAGAAGCAGAACCTGTTCCTCTGACCAGGGGTTCATGCATTTAAACACACATGCAGCAGGAATGAGACAGAGCTTCTAAAGACAAATGATACTGTGTTGTACATGGAAGGTAGATCACTGGAAGATGGAGTGGGGTCATGACTCCCTGATGCAGTAGGTGGTGGAAGGACCCAGCGGGAGTCTTTAGTTTGGTTATTCTAACCTTATGATGGGTGTGTTGGCGTGTGGGCTCGCTAGTGTGTGTATGCACAAATGTGTGTGCCTACAGACAAAGCACAGATCTGAGATGCTGTTTCCGTCCTGATGAAGATATTTGAGGAGTTATGTTTGGAAAAAAAATAAAAAAAATAAATTTTCCAGTGATGCTCTCATTGGAAATTGATATCAAAATGTAGTTGCCTTCTGGATATCCTCAGATGGAAAATACCAAATATCAATAATAGACTTGATTGTAAGTGTAGAGCATTTAAATTTGATTTCTTGGCAGTGTACAGACGATGCAAATTAGTTCCCTCCTCCACAGGTTTGATCTCTAAATGAAGAAAACAAAAACAGATTAAAGAGCTCAGATTTGCGTAAAAAAGTAGAATAGATCTTCTGTGTCCAACTTTCTTAATTTCCTATAGAAAAAGTCTGGTTAGAATTCATACTACATCTCTGCTAGATGGACAAACAGCTGCTGTCTAGCTTACAGCAAGTGCTGCCGGGATAGTGATATACAGACTTGAGTGCTTGTGCAGCTCGGACAGAGCTGCCATGACCTCAGGTTCAAGGGCAGAGAAAAGGAGGCAAATAACAGAGTGGATTATGATAAAGGAATTTGTTCCATGTCAGAGTGAGTTGCAGGTCCAGAAGAAAGGGAACATACAAATTTGCACAGCAAAGAAGAGTCTGTGAATAAGAGCAGCCAATGGCCTTGAGGCAGTTTGGGTCTCTGTCAGAATTTCTGACATGATGTCATGCAACGCTTGTCAAGAGCAACATCTGCTGAAAAGATGCTTGAGTGATGATCAAAAATGTGCTTGCGCAAATCCTGACAGCATGCACATGGGTGGAATAATTTCTCTACATCATGCTATTTTTCTGCTGCTGGCACGATACAGAAGACACTATGGCGATTGTGGACACTGTGGGTTTCTCAGTTTAGTTTGCTCCATAGTAATCACCAAAGAGTGGAAGAGTGGACTCCCAAAGGGTACTGTAGAGTTCCCCAGCGCTTCCCCTAATAACATGCAGATGGGCCTCTCTAATGCCTGTTTACATATCTGCGGCATAGTTCATGACTAAAGTAAGCAAAGCTCTAATTATTTTACCCGGCGACGGGACCAATAAAATCAACTTCCCCTTCTTGTTATGGGTGTTTAAGTGTATCCTTTGATGGCAGGGCTTTGCTTATTTTTGGAAGAGTTGCGTAGCCGAGAGGAAAGCAAATAGAAGTAATGACACAGAGATGCTGACAAATGGGGGCCCTAGTGATGGATTCATTGCCTCAATGATGCCTGGAAGGCTAGACTGCGAAGGTGGTTCAACATGAATGCACAATTGCAAACATGATTGGCAATATTAATAGCATGTTAGCAATTATGTGACTGTCATGTATCATCACATACTGTCTGAACATCCGGCTTACACCAGATTCAGTGTTAAACATTTGAAAATACTGTTCACAGATACTGTATTTTATTCTTCTTTTCTGTGTAGAAATGTAATACATAGAAATGTGTCTCTCTTTTTACAGAATGCTGTGGAGAATAACTATCCCAGTCATACTGGCTGGGGTGCTCTGCATCACCGCAGAGACCAAAAAGCCCCGACCCCAGGGATCCATCCCATCCCCACACAAGACCAAAGGGAATCTGTCCTCAGAGCGTCACCACCGGCTACTGCAGCAGAAACCAGAGGTGCTATCCTCCAGCCGGGAGGCCTTGGTGGTGACAGAGCGCCGCTACCTCCGCAGAGACTGGTGCAAGACCCAACCCCTCCGTCAGACAGTCAGCGAGGAGGGCTGCCGCAGCCGCACTGTGGTCAACCGTTTTTGCTATGGCCAGTGCAACTCCTTCTACATCCCGCGCCATATGGGTCCCAGTTCAGGTCAGGGCCAGAATCGAGGTCAAGCCTCAGGCTCTGGAAGGAAAAGCCACAATAAGGCCCAGGAGCCGTTTCAGTCCTGCTCCTTCTGCAGGCCACACCGCATCACACAGCTCACTGTGCAGCTAGACTGCCCAGACCTGCAGCCCCCTTTCAGACACCGTAAGGTGCAGAGGGTCAAACAGTGTCGTTGCATGTCTGTGGATGTGAGTGGCCATGGGAAACTGTGAAGAACGTAAAAGGTCTTTTAAAATTGACATGACATACAAGTATTGTCAAAGACAGAAATGGACAAACATCGGCAAACAAGGACAGGCTTCAAGATGAACTGTTCTACATCGGGTTGTATAATAGCAGCTTGTCCCACAATTAAATGACACAACAAATGGAACTGGTATTAAACAAAGGCGCAATGTTGATTTAATCAGAGACAAGCAGCCACATTGGCAAGCCGATACTGTCGAAAGTGACTGATTCAAGTGGTTGTGCGAGAGACACTGATGACGAAGCAACCAGTTTTCAACTTTTAAGTTTTTCCTCCCTGTTATTTCATATCGACCTATTTGTACATTTGTCACTAGAAACCTGTGTGATAAAGAAGTTAATAAAGTGTCTGAGTTTTAAACAAAACATTTTGGTCAGCGTCTTAGAGAAACTAAACAGTGGGACCCCTTTAAAATGTTTCTGTAACATGACATGTTTTCTGCAGGTGGACCTATAATAATTACAATTACACAGCTTGCCAGCAATGTTTTTACCTGTAGGAGATGGTGATGGTGTTTCACAAGTATTCGTTATCCTGTAGCTTTTCTTTAACTTCTATGACATCCCAAATGATACACAAATTGATATCAAGGAAAGGATTTCAGGAACCATGATGCAACACAGCAATGACTAGTGGCATCCACCTGCTTGGACACAAGCCTAGCTGTATACTCTACATTTGCCACAAATATAGCCAGTAGGAAAACATACTACAGCATGTGTAATGGAGGTGCAATGCAATATATACAGTATATATATATATATACATACACACACAGTATATATATATATATATATATATATATATATATATTATGTATGTGTGTAAGTATGTATGTGAAAAGTATATTAAATCTATTTCATATAAAACCGTGGTGTTTAGAGTGCATGTAGTTCTGTACCACTTAATTTCACTGGTTGGATAAATGATAAGCAGAAGACAATCGTAACTTTTTAAAAAAATTTATGTAATTTCTTTTAATCAATAAATATATTTTTTCATGGTCAAGGGGTATTCAATCAAAAACATATTGTTGGTATGGCACAACAACGTCACATCACATGGTCCTATTGCCCTATTGGGAGCGCGCGCACGCGCGCACGCACACACACACACACACACACACCTAACTGCATGAATTTTGCTTAAAACATAAATCAAATTGACAATACTGCTGAATAAAACAATAGGTTTATATCAGATCACACCGCGTAGGCATGCACCATCTTTTTGGATATTAAATCACAATAGAGGAGGTGCCGTATGTAAAACGTGTAGAATTATCACTAGGTTCTGTAACACACTTGATGAAACATTTTTTTAAGCCTATGTAAAACAGATTCTTCTTCTTTACATGTAACATTTAATTACAGATGATGTGTCTACAGTGCTCATTCAACCTCTCCATTGTGCAATAAGGCACTTTCTGTCTGGCAGGTGATCTATACCTACCGTATACAAATGCTAGACAATTATGTGCTTTTCACCATTAAGGAAAATATAAAGGGGAAATGTTTACACCTCCCTAGTAAACTAGACTTAAAAACTGCACTAAAAAAAGAAAACAGGCTACATATGGCTTATAAAAGATTGAGAATGTTTGGGTTACAGTGTTGCTACAAATTCTCCAGTGAGCATTTTCCGGCACATGACTCAGCGACATTTAATCATCTCAGCTTAAAGAGGTCTTTTGGTAGCAATATTTCATTTAATTATGCAAGTGCTAACAAAGGGTTGCTGAGAATGTAATTTTTCATTCCACTTTTAAACAATATCCACTTTGAACTAACTCACAATAAACAACAGGTCTAAATCAATTGAAAACAAATACTGGAAGCAAATACATTTAGTAAAAAAATGACTGATGAGTCATTGTCAGATTGTACAAACAGTGTTTGTGCAATAGGCTTGGTGGTGATAATTTTCCATTCGCTGCTTCAGATCTTCTGGCCCAGCTTTGCTTTCTGTGGAATAAATAAAAAAAAACAAAACAGGTCTGAGTTATTTACAGCTCTCATGGCCCTCATCTCATATGTTACTGTTGCAGCCAGGAGGGTTGTTTCTACAACACCCTGACAAGTGTTTGTAAGAAAAAGAGTCTGTTAGGTGAAGAGACAATTTGCACCAAGGGAAGAAAAAAAAGAAGAGGGCTGGTAATGCCGGAACTAAATTAACAATATAGTAACTGTAGCAAGAAGTATAAAGACGTACTATTCCAGTTGCATGTTTGGGTTTCACATTGTAGGACGCCTTCTCCCTGGCCTGCTTGAAGCACTCTTCAGCCATTTTGACCCTGGAAAAAAAAGACCAGTAATAACCATCAGTCATCCTGTGGAAATCAGCAGGTAATTGGATGGACACTCATTCACACAGCTAAAATCCACAATTTACCATTAGAAAAAAAATTTCCAGCTTGGACTGTCCACTATGGTCATGTGGTATTTGGACACAATGATCTCAGTTTGTCAAACCGCCAGTCCTCCCTCATCGAAATGACTCACTCTAGTTTACTACTGCATGGAGAGAGCCAGCTGTGTCGCTACTCATTTGGGCTTTAAAATGACAAATGATCAGCATGTTGGCATCGAGGTGGTACAACAATTTATACCAACAGACATGCATCTTGCCTCCACTCATTACACGAGGACTGTGTGGGTCCATACAGTGGGCAGGTGAGGATTAATATCTATAGTTTCACTGGAGTCTAAAAGAAAACCAGCAGAGAGAAATTTGGGATGATTGCCTATGGCAAAGGGCAAAGAGTTAATGCTTTCAATTTTGTTTTTATTCGTTCCTACTGAACAAGCAAAGCTTGTGACATTTTGCTTCTCTTACAAATACATATCACAATTCAATCTTCATTTGGCATAATGGACCAATTTGCTCTTTGTTGACATATGCAACAATATCTTTATAGTCATCAAACCACTGGAAGCTAACTGGATGTTGCATGTGTTCTTTTCATTACTGGGGTGAAGACAAAGATTTGGGTCATTTAACCTCTTTTCCCTTCATGAATTTGAATGAATCCGATAGGATCTTCAGTGAACACGAGATGTACTGCAAGTTATTAATGGTTTGGGAACTTGCGCTTGGGGAAAATTCTAAATGTAGGACCATTGGTGTACCTGTAATGACATTTTAAAAAGGTCATACAGTACCCTTCCTAAAGACACAGAAAACTTGACTGAAAAGACCCTGATGTGTCAAGTCAGAAGAAGGCATCCGTATCAAGTATAACGTCACATTCTGAAACAGGATACTTGTCTTCCCATTGTATTCTCACCGTTCCTGTAACATCAGCTTGTTCTGCTTCTTCCACTGGTCTTTGAAATCAGTGGAAAACTCATGCCAAATGGAGAAGAAAGTGTTGGGAGAGACCTCTTTCTCTCCTCCTTTGGGTTTAACTGAGAAGGACTCGCTCAACTCCAAGAAGCTGAGGATAGAGATCAAAAACATTACATGAACACAAAACTATTACAACCTGAGCTTACAGAAACCTACACCAATTGTTGTGAAACCTGGCCGTGCTAAGCAAATATGCAAAATATTAAAGTTCATCTTCCAGGACTAAATAAAACGTATACATCTCGTGTACGAAGTCTAGCTTTGTCACCCCTCTCCCAGGTGTGTATAAGCCTCTATGCAAGTCTGTGTACATACATTGTATACAAGCAAATACTATACAGCATATGTAAACATGAGTGATGAGGGGCAAGGAAAAGAAAAGATGAAGACAAAGACAGATCTAGCAAAAGGAAGGCGGGAATACGGCAGGGGATGACACACGTGTTAAATGTGGAGGCCATTTGCAGTGGATCAATACGGTGGACAGGTTGGGGTCTCTGTTTGGATTGCGCTATAGGAACACATTCCTAGTCAGCAGTAACAGAAGCCTGGAGCCAAAGCTGTCTACTCTCGCTCCGCTTAGATAAACAACACAGACACCACACAGGGGGCCTCCCGTCTACTGAAGGCCCGGCATGATGGCCTGCACCTTCAATGTAACTGAAGGAACCAGGAGTCCTAAATATTGACAGAGCAGCAAGATTATATTTCTTCACTGCAGTGCGAATATGTCACTTCAAACTGTATTGGATTGCAGCATCCTGTGTTACCTTCAGACTCACAACTGCGATCACTGTTTGGATGCTTGAAATGGAACAGAAGTGAACGCATTTATCTTTCAGGTGAAGAAGCTGTAGGAAAATGTTTGACGCTAAAGACAGCTCTTACATCTTCTGAGTGTCTCCCAGCTGCTTCTCTTGTGTTTCCAGTTTGGTTTTGGCTGTAAAAGGAAAGCACAAGTAAATACAAGATTAAATTAGGGTTAGGACAGATACAGGATTTCCTGTAACGTCAGAAAACACATCTTTCACCTACAACGTAGCTCGTATATAGGAGGATTCCACGCATCACCATTACTCATCATCAAGGTCAGTGCTGTGCCACCAGCTTATTGAGCGTCGGATTGTCCGCTGTTGCACAACTGACAAATGAGTACTGCAGATCGCAGGACAAGTGCTTCTTTGTGCAGGCTTACTTCGAATGGAGACGGTTGACTGTGTGCGTGCATGTTTGTGAGTGGTAAAAGAGACTGCGAGAGGGTAAGAAAACTGACAGTTGGACACCATGGTACACATTACGAGATACTTCCACCAGGTCACAACATTTATCTCGATGGGCCATCAGGATCATTTTGACTGCCTTATAAATTATGATGCAAGAGACCAGCAGTGAAATGTGACAACCTCAGTCAGAAAAATGACTGCGGGTTATCAAACTTCTCAAATTTCAAATTCTTGGGCTTTCAAAATATAACAGAGTAGTAGTAGAGTCACTGCAGCTGTATTTTTGTTTTTGGCTGCTCTATATCTTCACTGTGCTGCTGTGTGACTGTCAAAAGGTTAGACATTCAATCCTCTTCCAGACAGTTTCTCTGTCCCCTCAATGTCAATTATCTGTGAGCTGCTCCTGCCTTAAACTGTCAAATGATCAGAAATGACCTACTTTCAAGACAGACACGACAGTAGATGGGACAGAGAATCATTCCTGGCACAAATCTGTGTTCTGCTCTTATCCCGGGAATATCTGGTTGCTATGTGTAATTGAAGCCAGAAGCACATCTAAAAAGATCTCAGACAAACCCGTTGAGACCAGCAGTATGCTTTATCATTCCACAGTGCTAAATCTCTGTAGCCCACAATCTTGTGTCTCTCTGCTGACGGCTCATCAATAAATTATGACAAATTGATAAATAATGCGAAGAAAACATTTTTGTCTGTCACGTGAGTTTAAGATGACGTGGTAAACATAAATGTGAAAGATTTTAGTTTGACGTTCATTTTAACCTAAGTGGCCAACACGATGTTACATCCCCAAGCAGCAGAGTTGCAGTTGGTAGAAAAGGGAGGGAGAGTTTGACATCAGTCTTACTAGTCTTCATGTCCATCAGAAACAGATTATCACATGGCCAGCGTGCTCTCGCTAGTCACAGCGACTCCATCAAAGGTCTGCATGCATGAGAATTTGTGAAGCGAGCGGGGAAAATCGAGATAGACCAAACAGCCGAGCTCCAACAAGTCCGCTCCCACTGTTATTCTGTGGTTAGTTTCATGGTCAGAAAATAAACAAAAGTGGTTTAAACTGTGGAGCCAGAAACAGTTTAACCCCAGGCTTTTAACAAAAATAGAAATAACAAAAATAAGACATTTGGCTGTTGATCTTTTTTTTTTTTTCCACCGCCGCAACGGTGGAACCCCAAGAATCCCGTCTGGAGCCATCCGAGTCCCTGTTACGGTGCTTACATTCTGCTCTCAGAGGAAAAACTTCGTCATTTTCATCAAAGAGAGAGCTCCCATATTTCTCTCAAACGCAGAGAGAAAGGAAAAGAGGAGGAGATGTGGAAATGCGAGAGATGCTTTCATCTGCAGACTTCCTTTAAAATGGACAGTGAGCATTACCGCGGAAGAACATATGCTATATATTATGCTCTCATCTGAATACAAAAGCAGTTGGAAGAGAAGCCTGTGAGCCGGGTCCTTCAGAAAGATTGGTCACAGTCAACTGAATGTAGCCAGGGTCAAAGCCACTGCTCCATAAAGAATGACATTTAACTTGTTATGTTAAAACAAGCATTGCAAACTAAGTCTTACATCTTTGAAGTGGACCACAATACTCCAATATTGTTGTACTGTAGATGTCAGATTATGGATTAAAAAGCATGACTGCGTGACATCTGGCGGACGTGAAAGATAAACATGACTACATTTTCAGTCGATTTTGCTGTAACAATATCTGGAACAAAAATGTAGTAGTAGCTGTTACCCTGTCTCTCTTTTTTCCTGTCTTCAGCTCGTCCTTGTGGTGCCTACATGAGATTGTCATCCACACTAGCGGCATGGCACTAGAATGGCAACGCTGGCCTATCAGTTCCACTACTACTGGATGGATTGCCATGAAGTCTGGCGCAGACAAACATGGTGCCCAGAGGATGAATTATACTGATTTTGGTGAACCCCTTTTTTATCTAGCAACTCCAGCAGGTAAACTGTTTTATTTATTCAGTCCAATATCGCAACATGTACTTGATGGATTGGTACAAAAGGTTTCCTCCAGCCCCTCCACTAAGTTGATATTTACAGTTTTGAGGGAAGTGTCTCAACAACTATTGGATGGATTGCCATGGAATTTGCTGCAAACATTTCTGTTCCCCTCAGGATGAACTTTGGTGATCATCTGATTTTTCATGTACAGCCAAAATCAGGTCAAATTTCTAATTTGTCCAATAATAATTGTCATTACTCCCATCAGCCTCAGCTGTACTTTGTGTTTAGTGCTAATTAGCATGTCAGTATATTAACACACAAAACTAAGATGATGAACATTCAATTCAGCTCAAATTTATTTATATAGCGCTATATCATAACAGAGTTATCGCATAGCACTTGCTAATATAGAGCAAGTCTAAACCAACTCTATATGTATAGACCCAACATTTCCACCATGAGAAAGCCCTATCAGGATCTCTGATCTGCAAACAGACGGTAAAAAAAGAGTCTGACAGCTGA
>JAVQJF010050526.1:0-50058 GCA_036023855.1 Gadopsis marmoratus
CCCCCCCCCCCCCCCCCCCCCCCCCCCCCCCCCCCCCCCCCCCCCCCCCCCCCCCCCCCCCCCCCCCCCCCCCCCCCCCCCCCCCCCCCCCCCCCCCCCCCCCGGGGGGGGGCGCACCAAACAGAAGAGAAGTGTTTCATAAAGACGGCTCAGAATAGTTGGGAGTAATTAATTCAATTATAAAAAAGCTGTCCCATGAAACCAACTTAGAGCTAAAGTGATTTGAGTAATTGAATCTTGATTTAGGAACTGCAAGTTCATGACTATAAAATAGACACGCCCAAGCTGTCAAGCACGGATTTCATTCAGAAAAAAGAAAACTGAGAAACAGAGAGGCAGTTGACTATTGGATATATACAGTACAGTATAAACTGTATTTTTCCTTGCTCCATCCAGACGCTGACATTCATTCATTCATTCATTAACCATACTGCTAATCCCGAAGGGTCGCGGGGGGGGCTGGAGCCAATCCCAGCTCAGACGCTGACAATAAAAACAAATTTTGAGCTGAGATCTTTCAGTTGTGAAATTTACATCTGCTGTCAGCGGACGTCAGCTTGGGGGTGATGGACAACATCAAGTTACAAATGACAACCTGTCTGAACAAGTATGCAGCGCTAATTTATGTGTGAAATGAGGTAGGTGATGAGTGACAGGATTGGTTGGGGATTTCACGCATGCCTATGTGCGGGTGTCAACTTTGCTTCCTCCTTCAGAAAAAGCCAGATGTTACTTATGTAACCAAATTCATGTTTAGTTGTCCTGTATCAAACACAAAGGGACTATATAATTGCTCCTTGGAAAAACGAATTCCTCCAATCTATCAATCTGATTCCACAGAGCGTTATCAGAGTTAGGAACTGTGTAGAGTAGGATATGAGCTCTTTTATAGATTGCGACAGGGAAAGGAGTTAGCTGGATGCCGAATGCAAATCATTCATTTGGAAAAATCTGTAGAGGTGTTGACATCATAGACATATTGTGTTTATTGGCCAGAATTTCGTTGCCATTTTGAGCATTATAGATGCAATTTAAAGCTTTAATATGTCATACAATTTTGAATGTAAAAACCACAAATTCAATTTTATTACAGTTGTTGATTGTAATGGGATTTTATTTCAATTCAGAAATATTGGCGCATCCCAGCAGGAAAAGCACAGGCGTAAATAATACAAATAATCATGGCTGAATTCCAATTAGCTGCTTCAGTGTCAGGGTCCTGGTATTGTTGATGCGGGATGATTTAACAGAACAAAACCCATTGGTGATGTTATTAGTCACAAACACCTGTACTTTTCCTATTATGACATGACAAGAATGACAGTATAAAATGTCCGCGTTGAAAAACGGCCTTGCAACAATCATTTTAGTACTTATATCTACAAAACATGTCATTGTCATTCTCGTACGATTGCATCTGTTGTAAGGTTTAACAAACAAAAATAAAAAGCATATCAACCCCGTTTGTCAGAAACACTAAAATATTCTGTTACAAATATGTTAATGTTGGAAAATTAGAAATGATCAGTATTCAGTATTTTGTAGACCCATGTTTGTAATTGTATTGTTCACTAAATGTAATAGAAATGCTGTGAGTGGTTTCCATGGTCACTAAAATTGTGTGTGTGTGTGTGTGTGTGTGTGTGGTGGGCTTAAAAAACAAAAACATTCTCTTAATAAAACAGTAATTTATTTTTGACTGAAAACTAAAATTGTCTGAACAGCACATTACAAGGGCATTGTTAAGATATTTTCTCCAAGGCTCAGTGATCTCTTTCATACAGTACACTTGGCATGTACACGGCATCTCCTTCAAACAAAAGAAAAACAGCAACAAATACTCTAAAGAGAGAAGAAATAAGCCCGTTTGCAAAAATACAAACAACCAAAGAAACGGAAAATCAAAAAGTCCATCCTGTAGATGTAGAAAGATGACTTGATTGTACAATTACCAAGTATTTTGGTTTGGTTCTAAGCCACAAAGAAACCGATCGCCCGACGACAGCAGACGACGGCACAGGAGGCACAAAAGACTTAACGCATATAGGACAGCCCATAATATGCTCACATATAATGGACAGGGTTCCAGCTTTAAAGTGTGAAATGTTTAATAGATCCCATTGTTTTTGCAGAAATTGTTGTCTGGTTATGTTTATTCTTTGTAAGCGAAGTGTTGGTACGCTGCAGCCGAAATCTAATGCTGCATTCATTGAAGACGTTAAGATCTGCAATGTAACAAAAACCTTTCTCTGCATATGAAATTCAACACAGCATTTTACATGAAAACAGAAAAAACAAAAAGATGGCTCCTTTTCTGACTAATGTTTTGTGCACAAGGCCCTTCCCCTCCATCCAACAACTCCACCTTCCAGCCTTTTATTTTTTTTCTTCCTTTTTTGATTCACACCTTCAACCACTTACTCCACCCTCTCTGCCCATTGTTCCCGTTCGCGTTCATAAATCCTTTCACGATCATTCACAGACTGACAGCGTGACAGAAAAATAAGTGCTGGATATAAACATGAGGTAAGAAAGTGGTCTGATTATAGATCATGCAGAACATGCAAAACGACCCAAAAAAAAAAAAGAAGAAGAACCCAAACAAAAACAGCGGAGTAGAGAAAAAAAAAATGACTGTGCACTTAAAAATGGAAGAAGAAAAAAAATAAAAAAAGACTTACACAGCTTTGCGTCTTTGGTTATAAAAGTAGGTCGAACAATTTTCACAGCTTTTCATCCCCTCAACCAAACCCCCAAATTAATTTCTGTTCTTTCATTTTGACAAAGAAAGTCTAGAAAAAGTAAATGAATTGTTTTATCTAAACATCCCATCACATCTTAACAACAGGTGTTCTCCTGTACAAACCCTCCTTGCTCTTAATACTTTACACTTTACAAAATATACATTCAACCTGGATTTCACCTAATGTAAGCTCGGCTTTAGTGTTAGCAATATGTCATGAGAATAAGAAATTCTATTACGGAACTTATTGCCTACTTGCTGGGATCTACTTGTTGCATGAGACTTGCCAAATTTAATACCTGACAGATTCTAAAATACCAAAAGACCAAAGAGAGAGGTTTCTTTTTTGCTTTTAATAAGTATCTCCATGACATTGTTCATTTACATTATGAAAATAGCAGCCCTGAAATAAATAAATGCACTGAACTAATGAAAAACTATTATGACTCATGTCAAAGTACGGTGGCTCTGAGAACACAACACAAGCTTTTGTTGCAGCATATAACAAGCCGAGGCTGTTGACTGGTTCTGCTCAAACCAAGGCATCCTCCCGCTCAGGGAGGATGAATCCTCTCCCCCACTTCTCCCTCGGCTCTCTGGCCTCTTCCAGCCCTGGAGTGATGTGGGGGTGAGGCATACTGGGAGGCCAGTCACTGCTGGATGTTACAAGACCCTTGTCACCACACAGGCCCCTCACAGGGTTGTACCGCCTTCTTCCACCACTTGTTGCCCCAACAAATCAAGCTCCCTGTGCCCTTTGACCCCCCCCCACAGCATGCAGTTTTATGGTGTGCACCGGCTCCCCTGCCCCTCCTCCTCCTTCAGCTTTCTTGCAGCCAACCACGGGGTCAGAATAAGACTTTCCAAGGGGTGGTAAATGTCTTAACAATGTGAAGGCCCGGTGAAGCACACTGAAACATGGCTCTTGGTGGCAAACAAAGATGTCGCTGTTGTTGATTTTTCCTCGAATGGAGCATACTGAACACGGAGCCGAGCCTTTTGCTTTATGGAGCTATGGGGACGGTAGCAGTTGTTGACTTTACTAACAGGATCTTCCACTCCTGCCCGTGGTAGGTGTGTGTTTGAGCGTGTGTGTTGGGGGCAGGGGGATCACGCCGAGGTGATGTTGGGCTGATGAGGGACACTCTGACTCGCCTCGTGGTGAGCCAAGGGGGTGTTGTTTGTGATGAGTGGGTGTTGCTGCAGCAGCGGCGGCGATGTGCTGCTGCCCTGGCCGAGCTGACCAAGCTGCTCCGAGTTAGCCAGCGACTTCAGCACAGCGTTCTCGCGCTCCAACACAGAGTTCCTCTCGTACAGCTCCTTGATGTGCTCCTTCAACACTTCCACCTCCTCGCGAACAGCATACATCAGGTGGCTCTTCACCAAGTCCTGAAAGAGAGAGGGAGGAGACAAGACGGGAAATTAAAAACAGCACACAAAACAACAGTCAATATAAATAGAATGACCATCAATAGTTTTTAAACACAGCAGATTCCATCCACAAACAAAAGGAAAAGGACGCATGTCACCTCAGAGCCTAAAGCAATACAGCGTCATCTAAGGTGCCGTTTCTGTGAGGGTTTTGTAACTGCACTTTCAAGAGGTCACCTGTCAATCAATCAAACTACGCGGGCAATAGAGATACTAAATATTTTAGTTTGATTTCCTGGTGTTTCCTCTAAGGAAACTGGTTGCTCAGAACAGGAAATGAAGAAGCTTTTAATAACCGAATATAATGGGGACTTTACCATGGATTATTACACTGAATGTTCCGCCAAGTGAGTTTTATCTTCATCGTCTCCGCGACGGTTGTGTCACTTAGTGTCGTCAACGGGAAGACTTGTGAAACAAGTCACTGTCAAGAGAATGTGTCATCTGGCGACATTTATCACTTAACACGTGTGGACAACTCACCATTGCCTGTTCAATCTTGTTATCAATGGCGACGACGCTGGCACCGGATGCACTGTAGAAAGATAAGAGTTACAACAATTTACCCATCTCATGTCTGCCACAAGCCTGAGATCGATATCAGCTCTTTCACATTCACTAACTGACAAATCTGGTCTGTGAAATGCCAAACAGAGCCTCAGCTGATTTCACTGGTACTTGGCAGTATAAACAATAAAAAACTAAACTGGCACATTTCCTGTTGAATCGATTATCAGTCACATCTGTTTCCAAGGAATGAGATAACATATTTGAGATTTAATAATTTTTCAAAACACACAGACCAAAAATAAATTAAAAAACACAATTTTTAGTGCACTTGACCTACAGATGAACACTTACAATGTTACAAACATGGTGGGTTTTTTCTCCATACCAGAGATTTTACATGACAAGGCACTAGAGAGGAGGAGGTCATCAGCTCCAGACCCGGACAAACGGTCCTTATAAATGGCTCCAATCATCTCCAGCAAGTGGAAGATAGTTACATTTCAAGACTACTTCACAACCAGATTCACTGTACAAACTGTTCTGCATCCTCAAAGTTCAGGAAGGATACTGTCAATATGCTGAGGTCTCTTTGGCCTTCGTCGCAGACAAAATACACTAATGAACACACCAAACAACCAACCAACCACACCTGATATTTGTGACATGTGACCCCACCCCCCACCCAGAGCCTGGAGTTTTTTTCCTTGCTACCGTCCTAGTGCTGCTCATGGTGGGAAATGTTGGGTCTCTACATAGAGTCAGTCTAGACCTGCTCTATATGAAAAAGTGCCCTGAGATAAATTCATGATGCGGTGCTATGCAAATAAAACTGAATTGAATTGACAAATATACTTCATCAAGTGTAACTTTACATTAAGACATCAGTTAAACCAGGTGTCCAATTCCAGACTGTGCCATGTATGAATCAGAGCATGATCACATGCACATAAACAGATGACGACAAATTAGATATTACAGTGTCTAAAGTGAGTTTAAACAGCGTAAACAAATACACTATATGCTGGCTGTGGAACAACAGCAGGAGCCCCGACAACAATGCTGCTGGGGACTCTTTAAACACTCAGGTCGAGGTTTTTAAAATCAATGCATGACTCCACAAAACAGAGTACAGATGTGCAGTGCGGCTCCTGTCCTGCAGGAGTTGCGCTCTGGGTGCGGCTGGTGGCGCCATTCGCGGTCAATTTACATTATCAGTAAAATCGCATTGTTCCCTCGCTTCTCTGAGAACATCAAGGAGGGGAAGAAAAGAAAACGTGCTTTTAGCATATTCTGGCGAAATGCGAAGCATCCACCTCGTTTGTGCATCCCACTTTGTTAACACGCTTTCAAAGTCAACACCATTCCACCGCCCCTCTTACGCAAAGAACGACAAACCTCCCACTTTACGCATGAAAGACGATCAACTTAGGGGGCGGACGGAGGAATCGGAGCGACGCGTTTTGACGCTGGTGACGGAGCTCCGACACCAGCCTGGGACGTGACAGGGAGCCCGTCCGGAGCAGACCCACGTGTGATGACAGAGAGCACGTTACACGGATACACCCCGGGGTAAAGTATCCCATAATAGAGAAAATGGCTTTTCTGCATCCTGTACAGTCATAAAATATAACACTAATATCATTTATGTCCAATATTTTCACGCGTGTCTTCTGATAAATAAAAGAAGAGGTAAGGGGGGGGGGGGGGGGGTCCTCAGTGGCCTCTAACGCACAGACGATATCGGAGGGAATAAAATAACACACTCAGAAACTGTACACGGGCGACATGAAGTTAACTGATCCGACTGCAACACACGCGGCACGTTAAAGCCCACATGGCTGATCCGACAGTAAAACGGGCCCCTTACAGCCCGGTTCGGTTACCTGGCGCTCCGGGTCCTGTACGACACCAGCCGTCCGGGACACGTCGGGGAGGTGATGGGCGAGCAGGGCAGACTGTAGCTCATCGTGCAGCGCATCGTTCCCGCGAACACTTTCTGCTGTGCAACTTCCACGCAGTGTTAAAGGCACGGATTGAGCCTCGTAACGAGTCGGAGCCGAGTGTTCCTTAAAAAGCACGCTCGGTCACACGGGGGGGAGAAAACAAGAGGGCGGAGTTCAGCCCTCCCCTCCTCTTCCCACTTGATTCACTTGATAGGCAGACAGGCGTCTGTACACGTTACATGAATCACTGCCACTGCAGAGGCGCCGGGGGACTGATTCAAAGGCCACAACGTGGATTAAAACGTTAACAGTGTTTTGCATGTGCTGGCAAAGAATCTGGTCGAGCCTGTTCCTCTGCAGAAAATGCAACCAAAATGAGTTAAGTTGTTGCAAACAGCATCACCGCGACCTAGAGCAGCAGCAGGCGTTATTTTATGTCAATAGAGGAAAACATCTAAATTGTTGCTATATATGCCAGAGGACAACAAACAAATACGACGACACGATTGTTTCATTTCAAATATTAAATGATTTTTGGTTTACACGAGTGTAGATGAACCACCAAATAATGTTGAAAATCGAGCACTTTTCGAGGAGTAGATTCAAATTCAAGCATATTCCTAACCTTGAAAACACAATGTTAATAAGCATTTTCCAAACTTTGTACGACCTCTGCTAATATCAGTGCAATGACACGTCAGAGAAATTCATGCCGAGTCCACTGGGTGAATTCATGTACTTTAAATCAAGTTTATGACGGAGCGTTCCACACGTCTACAGTCTTCCTCCTTTCCATCCCTTTCCTGGGGCAAAGAAAAGAGCAACACACGTGAGCAAAATGTCAGCACATTTTCCTACTTGTTTGAATTCTTGTCGAATTACAGAGCATCTAAAAATCCATTTTGGATGTGATGTACAGCAGTACAGATCCACACTGGTGTGGCGACTGCAGCGGGGCAAATGAGTCACATTCCACCAGCAACTCGCTCCGTTGTGCAAGCTAAAGGCCGATAAACAACACGAGGAGAATACATTCCTGCCTTTGAACCGAGCATTTACACACCTTGGACAATGAGAGAGAAGAATGTCCAGGAGCTTCGGCTGGAATGTGTTTTTATCAATACCAAAAAAAAAAAAACAAGAGACACGCAGATTGGATGAAATTAGATTGTCGAGATCTGGCCTGAAGGAGATACAAGAAATATTAGGGGGGGAAAAAGCAAAATGTTCATTTTATTCAAAGACGAAGACCTGTGGCGGTTTATATAAGGACCACTTGCTGTGTTAACCTCAACATGGGCCTTCCCTCCCTGCAGACTGCAGCAGCGTACACATGCACTCATCCCCCCCAAACAAAGTCTCCAGGACCACAAGGCAGCACATTCCAACTCCGGACGCCTCCAGCCTCCGAGGTCAGTGCCTCTAAACCGAGACATCTGTGTCAGAGCCACCATCCTGCTGTGACAACGCAGAGTCAAGTTCTTCACTGAGGACTAGTTATCACAACAGTCCTGTAACCACGGGACAGTTTTGCTTTCATACCAGATAAAATGAGCGTTTTCCATCATCAGCGTTTCTCCTACCGGCTCATACACTTAAAAAGCAGCTCCGGAGAAAGATGTAAACTGAATGCCTTAAATGTAAATATGATCGAGTGAGTCTTTATGTGTGGCTGGCTCTATATGACGAGCAAAGTGTGGTGTCCTCCATCTCTCTGGGTCCATCGCATGATGTTTTATAGCGTCTGAAATTCAACGTGTTCTCCGTTTGGACACAGATGCACCGGCACACGTCCTCATCACAAAGCATACAAACACTCACTGTGGGGGGAGGCAGCTGAATAAATTAGACCTCAGCCTTTCTGTGATTAACCCCCCGGCAAGTGTGTTTCAAAACAATAGCTGGAGGGTGGGGGCTGTAGCAACAGAGGAGTGCGCTCACTGTTATTCTCTTCCAGATGCAGAGACCTGCGTTTAGCCCAGCTCACGCCATTTGTTTTGTAAGACGCAGTTCGGCTGCTGCGCCAGATGATGTCAGCAGAGGCTCCGATCAGCTGCGACACAAACCCTCAGTGAAAATGAACACAACATCTTCAGGCAAGTGCAGTTCAGTCACGTCTTTCCTAAATGATCACAATGACTTCATTGTCAACTAGAAGCTTCCATTTAATCAGGTCATTTTTACAAGCTAGCTCAAAAATCAGTTGTTTCAAAAATATTACCTAATTTCTGTTAATGACACAAAATCATTCAGCAGTCACAGGATTACTGTGATCATAGCTCTGTCCCTCGTTTTCATTACCATTTCCAGTTGTGATCTCGAGCAAGTGAAACGTTCGATACCATCACTGAGTCACTCTGTAGTGTCAGCCAAATGCTATAAATGAAAATGGAAATGTAACATGTTTTGCAAAGGTTTCAGAGAACAAAAAAGTGGTTTCTCAATTTGACTTTCTGAGGAGGTCAAAACAACTGCATGACCATGCAACCAACCAACGTCAGCACCCTCAACACTCAACTAATGATCACTCTGAAAACAAAGAGACCAGCATTTTTGCAAGATGGTGTTCTTTACGGAGAACTGTGAGCCTCTCATGTTTACCTATCTAGTTAGACAAATTAGATCACGGTAGCACACACACACACACACACATCCATTTTTCCATAGAAACCTCTAGTGTAAAAAAAAAAGGGGTTTTGAAAAACTTGATAAAACATGAATGTCAGAGTGATTCAACATTTTTTGGCAGAAATTAACTTATTTTAGAAGTATGTCTCTGTCATCTATCCATCATGTCGTAAAAAATAAATAAAATTGCTTAATGTATCAGACCAACAGTCCAAAACTCAAAAATGTCATGTGACCAAAAACAAAAGCATCCTTACATGGGAGAAAATGTAAATGTAACATTTCTCTGTACTAACTGTGTCTTGCTAAGTGCTCATTGCACTCTGAAGCTTCAAACAATGGTGACAATTACAGGATGCTGGAAGCATGTTAATATGTGCCTCAGAACATGGTGGCTTTTTCAGACGCTGTATTGTTGGGGACGTGTTGTCTAGTTAAAGGGTGATACATACGGACACAATGGAGACTAATCTAAATAATTGTCTGGAGATGGAAGTCTTATTTTTCTAGCACTAAATCAGAGTCACGAGTAGGTGTGTCAACTGACACAGAGCTTCCTCCTAAGCAGACTGAAGGAACTGTCCCACTCGCATCCTCCCTTGCTACATTAACCCCAGACTTGCACAAACATCTCACTTTGCATCTCTGCCGATGTGACCAACTCAGAATCCACCAGCCTGTCCTCCTGTAAGATATGAGCACCTCTAGCAGATGACTTGGTGGATGATCAGAACGTCAGGGAGCATGATAATATCTGAATTCTTGAGACAGTAGATCATCACCGTTAATTCAAACGAGTTATGGAAGGCCTCGTTATTTCAGCCCACCTAAATTAACTGCCAGCAGGGATGTTTTGATATTGGCCCCTACAGCTCTTGAAGGAATGATCAAGAGCCACAGTGTAATGGAACCATCAAACTCCATAAGCAAACACAGTGGGGGAAGCAGGACAGGGGGTCCCCCGGCCTTAAATAATCAATGCCAAAACAGGATTAAATTAAAATCAGATCTTCTGCATGCATCATGTGCCTCCATAGCACATTTCACTACTTTTTCATTGAGTGATTTTTGGGCCTGTGCGACTTGTTTGGCTCAATGTGGATCAAGACCCCACTGGAATGTGCTCATAGTAATAGTGTCACTGCCTGAGGCTTTGATGGGAAAATCCTGGCACCTCACCCTTAACGAGCCTCTGTATTCAGCACAGCATTTATCACGGGATCAAGGACTTGTGTCATTTGGGATTCCTCTCTGAAGCGCAGCGTTTGGGTCAAACTAAAGTCATTAGGCACTACACTGCAAAAACACTGAGCTCGATACACGACTCAGCCACGGTCTTTCACTCTGGCTTCTGTCTGGCTTTTGCAGAGCTTCAATCATGACTTATGACATAGCAGAGATAAGGCTTAAAAGTTATCTTAAGGATTAGAAAAGGGGTTTGTGACCAGAAGGGCAACTGTTTGAGATGAAAACTGAGTTAGAAGTGAAATGCACTCCCCCTTCTTCATCAACTATTTGGGTGCCTATTAGTGCGGCATTTGACCCTCTGCTGTGTCAAGAGGGGATGTTTAATGGTGAACAGTAGACGCCTGTGTATGTAAGGTATGCAAGATGATGCTGAAAAAGAGGCATGTGTGCTCAACAAACCATACCCAGATAAATAAAGATCAAGCGTCAGCAACGTTTCCAAAGATAGAGTGGACATGATGCAAATGTTGTCCTCATACAGTGTCCCCTGTTCTATAAGTAGTAAAATCTTTCATGGTTATAATCGCCAACCATCAATTCCTCCTTGCATTTAAAAAGGCCCCTAAGTTGGAGATCAGCTCTCTGCACAACGTCAAGTCACGTCATGTCCACCAAGGTTCTGCAGGTAGTGATTTTGCTGGAGGGGGGGGTGGCTCCTGTACAACTGCTGAGTAATCTGTTAAAAATTATGTACTTACTGTTGTATATGCTTCTAAGAAATACCTTGAAATTGAGTTGGGCTGAGCCCTCTGAGGATAAGCGCCACAGTCTGTTAGCAATTACAAAGTTAGTGTTTTTGTGTGTGCGTTTCATTTGGATGGAGGGAAGGTGATTCCAATTGAGTCTATGCCAAGAAAAAAAAGGTGTATTTGGGAAAAATCCATTAACAGATGTTGAATAAACCAGTAATATTTTCTAAAAGTACTATAAACTTATAAAAGACTGAGAAGCCGATAAAGGAGTTCTTTCCCATCAGCACATCACGAGTGAAACTGCAGCTTTCCCACATTCAATGTTCCTCCTCGATCCAATAATGAAATGTTTGTTTCTGTGTCATAAACAGTGGCTGCATACCTGGTCTGGATCAAATAACTCTCACTGGCTGAGCATGGGGCCACTGATCAGGTGTGCACAGTAGGAATATAAATCTGTCTTTTCTTTAGTGTCCATAATCATAAAGTTGATCATTGTGTACTGAGGGCAGTAAAAGGGCTGCTGTTGCTTTACTTGGAACCAATCAAAAGCTGCACAATGACTCCATTGGGCTGCAACGTTAATCTTAAATAAGCGACTGTTTGCTCTAGAAATGCTTCAAAATGGTAAAAAAAAATATTTCAAAAATGCCCATCACAATTTTCCAGAAGCCCAAGAGGACATCTTAAAAATGTATGACCAACAGTTTAAAACCCAAATATATCCAGTATCATAAAAGACTAAAGAAACTGGAAATTTGAGTAGCTGGAACTAGAGAATTGTTGCATTTTCCTTAAAGAATTACTCAAAACAATTTTTCTAAATATTTCTTAAAAAACAAAAAAAAAGAAATTTTAATAATCGATAAATCAACTAATCTTTGCACCTCTAATATCAACCGTGTGGTTACACAAAGAAAAAAAAGAACTTGTTCACATCTGTGTACAAACTCAATACAGAAAAGTTCCTACACTGTGTGGGACATTTATTTATGTTACATTTATTTATGTTACAGCCCTGCTTTTACAGCCCCAATCAGGGTAAAAATTTGCACTTGCAAATGTTTTTTTATTTACTTGGACTTCCTGCTTTGAATCTGTAGCCACAAAAGCAATTTTGTGTATCCACAATTTTTCATAATTTGTTGCACACATTTTATTAGACATTCTAAAAGTTTTTCTGCAACTACCAATCTTTCCCACACTCACAAACTTGAATTTGATATACAACCCATGGTTTTGAAATTCTGTCTGAACATTATTTCAAGATCTAAGTCTTTTTGACCCTATATGAGTCCACACAGCTGCAGCAGATGTGACACTGTGAAGATAAACACACAAGCATGTCTTGATGCCCACAACGTGAAGTGGGTGCAGGCTGCTCAGCTGAAGTTTCACATACTTCAGAAAGCAATCACTCTCAGGAATGCTTCTTTATGCCCTCCAAGTGTTTGTGTGCAATCCCCCCCTTTACTTCCAACAAGTCCGACCTTGCAGGAGAGCAGGCTCAGGCCAAAGGGAGGTGAAATGAGGAGGCTCCCTCAGGTTTACCTGCGGTTAGTTGAAAAGTTTTTGAATAAAAGGCGCACTGTTAGTCACAGAGCTCAAAGTCAAACATGAGCTGGATGGCGAACAAACAGAAGCGCTGAATCTTTTGCCAGCTACACTGCTTGCTCAACTGCTACGGTTGTTATACTATAACATCCACATCTCATCTGAACCACTTTCATGAAGAATACGTTCATATGGAAATTAGCATATCTCACGCTCACTGCAGTGCTTTACACACACACACACACACACACACACACACACACACACACACACACACACACACACACGGCAGTTACATCTGTTTTATCCCACTAACCGTCTTTGTTTACGTGCCAACAGCTGTAACAAATCATGGGAGTGCAGATAAACTACAATACTCACATGCACTAGGACTGCCTCTGCCTCACTGGCTGCTGGATCCCACTCACTTAACACTGCCACACTACTGCACAAACCATACTTACCTGCATTATTTATGCTCTAAGATACCAATACATATTTATTCTATTGTCCATACTGCATATACGCCGATCAGCCCTAATGTTACTTCCCCTGTTAGTGTTTGTAAAGAACGTTGATCATCTTGTTTCGATGGCACGGGGGGGGTTAACATTTTCTCCTTGATGTGTAAAAGCAGGAAAAATGGGCAGCGTAATGATGTGAGCAACTTTGACAAGGGCCAATCTGCGATGGCTAGACGTCTGGGTCGGAGCATCTCCAACACTGCAGCTCTTGTGGGGTGTTCTCAGTCTGCAGTAGTCAGTACCCACTAAAAGTGGTCCAAGGAAGAAAAACCGGGGAACCGGCAACAGGGTCATGGGCAGCCATGGATCATTGATGCACATGAGGAGCGAAGGCTGGCCCGTGTGGGTTGATCCAACAGAAGTGGTTCTGTAGCGCAAATTAATCCAGCTGTTTATTCTCTATATATGAGTCCTACTGGCATAACTCATACTTACACCTGCACGTGCTGTATATTATTTTTTATTTCTTTATATATATCTCTTAATGTATTAAGTTAATTCTGTTCGTACTGAATACATCTTAAGACTACTCACATCTGACTGTTTTTTATACATTACCCCTGTACATATGTACATTACTCTGCACATGACTTTTTGCACCTCTGGTTAGATGCTAAACTGCATTTCGTTGTCTCTGTACTTGTGCAATGACAAAGATTAATCTAATCTCCTGGATCACAACTGTGAAATAACAATTGGAAACAAAAACAGATTGTGCTCGTCTCAACATAAACCACAATGACACTGTAGCAAATTTAACACACATTAGCATCAGTTCCCTTAGCGCAGCGTTTCAGAAATATTAATTTCAAGTGCTGCCCGATATAAAATTTGATTATATGAATAATTCAAATGTATCCCCTAGTTAGAACTAATATTACTGCACTGTTCCCAATGTGCTCAAATTTGGCTTATTAAGTCCAAATTAAAAGGACTCACATTTTCCTGCTAATGCCATAGGTCTCCCCAAAGAGTCGCTGTGTCCTTAGACACAAACTGGGAATTGTTGCCTTAGAGTCCTTTGATCAGAGATTATCATAAAATGTCATGACTTGACAAGCCAATCACGTGTTGGACATAAAAGCACTTGAAAGGAAAATGCACTGCCACCTTAACTCCAAAGTTTGTTTGCCGCTGTTTGTTGGCAGCCAATTAAATATCAATGGCATAGAGTCAAGACCTCAATCAGCCACCATGAGAACACATGGGAACAAAAAGTGGTGGTGACTAATGCAAACCACGGACATTTTTATTTCCAAGTCAAAACAACTGGTATTCATCTTGCTATAGCCCTGACGTTACTCGACAGGTACTCGCATGTTTTAGAATAATTAACAATCCATTCATAATGCAGCCTAACCACTGTGAGATTAAGAACCATTTAATAAAGCTTTCCCTTCACTCCACAACTACGTGGTATGCTATGTAACATAAGCCAACCCCAGAAATCCAATATGTAGTTAAGCAATTGAAAATGCCCAAATATTAGTGCAAAAAAAGGGGGAAATTAATCAATCAGTTATTCAAAACTCAAAATGGCAGTGGGTTGTATAACAGCATAAAACCCGTTTGGATGGGCTAAAAATGCTAGGTGGATTCACTTACTTGTAAACAATTTTTTAAAACTTTAAATCTAAAATTTTTATGGCCACAAAGTTATAAAGTGATTCTTTTTTCATAGTTGGCAGATTTGCTCATGTTCACTGATTAATGTTGTTTATTAAATCAAATATAATTTTGCAGCTGCATTGTCTCAGTATTATCTTTGCATAGTGATAATGCATAATACATAGAATGTCAGGACCTGTCTGGAGAACACATTTAAATTACAGATTATAAAGGAATTGTAAGTTTTATTTCCATGGGCTACAACCAACGATTGTTTTCATTGTTGATTAATCTGCTAATTGGTTTTCCCAATTATTTGTCTATAAAGTCTATAAAAAAAGTCAAAATGCCCACCATAATTCCCATCTTTAAATTGTTTATTTTGTCCAACCAGCAGTCCAAACACTATGTAATTCAATTTAGTGATAAAAGAAAAAAAGCAGCAAATCTTCACTTGATTTAGCGGATATCATTTCATACCAACAGGCTTTAGAGCTCTTAAAAAACAAGAATTAATTTAACTTCCAAGTTAAATTAACTTCAAGAAAACTCCAAGTCAGTAATCATCAGCTTCTCATCTGAGCATAGTGAACAGACTTTAGAGAATGACATAATGTAACACAACCTCCAGCATGCTATCTCAGTGTGATCTGCTAGTTGCAGAATTAAAAACCCATGGCACTGTGCTGCAGATGTCGCAGGGGCAAGAGAAACCTGAGCACAGAGTCCTCGTGACTGCCAGAACGTGGACACTCAAAGTGTCGCAAAATGCACCCGGACACTTCCTACAGTGCCATGCCTTCTCCAAGTATTACACCCCCCCCCTCCCCAGCTGCTGAAATGTCCAGCTTGACAAGTCATGTAATTCGGTAGTTGGTCTCAAAATAACATGTTTCCTTTATCGGGGGAAAGGTCTGCCAATAGAGTGAAATAACAATTTATTCATATAAGTTTTGGGATGCAACAATTAAGTTTTTGATAATTTAATAAGGTGGGAACCTCAGTGGCATTTGACTTTAACTTGCGAACGATGCAAGTTGAATGACGGTGTCATTTGTTTTATAAAAAATCCCAAACACTTTAGACTCCACTTGAAGCTGATGACAGTGTCTCGCCTTGTTGACAACCGCAACTGATGTGTTTTCATAAAAATTACACTTCAAGACTCCAAAAATAGACAGACGTCTCAAAATGGACAATTCTTGCTAGGTGAGCAGGGTTTAAAGGGTGCAGGGTGGTTTAGTCAGCCAGGCCACACACACACAAATAAACACACCCGAGTTCATACCTATCGTTGAAAGGCTTTGACCCTCGTAATCTGCTAGGCCGGAAAGCCTGGTAGAAAGCAGTGTATGGGTTCCTGCATTTTCATGGGGGAGGAAACAGAGACACGGGAAACATGAGTAAAGGATGGAAAACATGTCCGCTGGGAGAGAGACAGGCATGCTTTTAGAGGGAGAGAGAGAATGTCGATGAGAATAGAGGAAGATCCTGAACCACACAGAGATAGAGGGGAAATGATGATATAATCCAGACTGCCCAGCTCTTGTCAGAAATGACATGATGAAGCAGCCAAGCACATTATTATATTATATATTTACTTCTAAAACCATCATCTAGCACCTCAGACAAGTTGCATCACTGCCAATCACTTCATTACCCATCCTGTATCAATTTCTTAACTCCGGCTTCATTGTCACATCTGTACACCTCTTCAGTAGTTAAGAGGATTATTTCAGATTGTTTGTCTGGTAATCTGTAAATGCCAGAAAATTTATATTTACAGTCAGGTGTCTTGTGGCTTTTTACTCCTTAACTAGGAGAAAGAAAAAAAAAAGCCCCGTGTTCTCAATATCAGTTTCAATAACCATCCATAGTTCTCTCCTTGTACCTTCGTGGATTTTGTGCGATGTTGTTCATCGCCAGTAAACAACGTCAAAGGTCACCACTGATCAGGGATGATCTGGACAGGAAGTTAACTCTGTCGCCTCCCGTCAGATATTAACATTCATGAATTTGCTGCTACTCTACAACTATTCTGCCAGACCGATTTGTAAAAGAGAAAGTGAACTTCAAACAGGGGTGGTTTACCTGACGCAGCAGCTGAAGGTAGATACAATTACGAACCAAATAAAATATTTAACAGCATTCAGGTAATTGCTAGCACAGGATGTTAATGATACACCAAGTTCGTAATATAACCTAGCGACAAATCTCAGTCCCGGATGTCGGATTCAAAAAGCAATAAGCCGGACTACAAAAATACAGACCGATTTATTTTAAAGTGAAAGTGTTCTTAGTAATGGACTCATGACATTTTCTCTTCTTTAGGTTACTGCCTTTAATGCCACACTTTGGCTGACATTTCAACTCCTTTCAGTACTTTAATTTCAACTGATACTTCAATTTCACTCAAGGCAAGTTAAACATCTTTCAGCTCTTCTATTTCTATTTGTAATTTGACTGTCACTTTTACTACAACTTCAAATGTTTAAACAAAAAAAAAACATTCAGAAGCAAGCACACGTATTTTTTTCAGAAAATTGAGCATCTTCCATTTTGTTCTAGAAAGGCACTGTATTGTGTAAAAGTGAACAATTTTAGTCGAAGTGCCTTTAGGTACTATGGTTGCATATATTTTTAGCATGTATGACCATGTGCATTTTGAGGCCTTAAATATTAGTTTTCTTTGAAATTCAAGCCAAAGCTATTTCTTAAACTGCCAAGCAATGTGCTAAGATGCAATGTAAGAAATATGATATTTAAAACCAAAACAACCGTCGGGTAACACCAATGGCCACAACATGGAAGCAAGGTGACAGAACAGGGAACAGGGAAGCAATGTGAGGTAACAATCTACGAACAAGTTTAAACTCCTGCTGGGTTTAAGTGTCAGTTACCCGTCTAAATGTAAGGACAGTAAAACAAAAGCAGGCAGCAGAAAGGAATTCACTTACAAAACTAGAAAAGCAGGGAAAACCCTCCACTATTTTATTGGGGACCTGACAAGAGTGGTTTACAGCCGATCTGAGCCCATGACAGATTTATCTCTATCTAGCCACACAGCAGCTCAGGACCTTCGCGTTTCCTCATGCACTGGTGAGGTATTTAGACCCTGCAAGTTTAAAGAGCTCACAAACAACATCAATGCAGCAGCTGTGAGCTCAGCTATCTGAAATGAGCCAAAATACACGATTTTATTAAGACAACGGGAAGATTTTGCATGCATGACAAATTCATCAGGCAGAGACGTGACAGGAGGCAGAGATGGTGAAAAGCAGCAATCCAAGATCTGGGAAGTAGAGATTGTTAAGGAAAAGCCAGGGAAAATAAGGCGTGGCATGTCACCCCAATTTAGCAACCACACCCTCTGCAGCAGGAATTGTAGGACTTAAGTAGAAATGTGTATTTTCAGTGCTTTATGCAGTGCACAGCACTGTAAAGGTAACTTTGAAAGGCCCATCACATGTGTTTGTTTGGTCTTTATGTATTAGCCTGTGTACAGGCCAGTATAGAGCACACAACTACATATAAGTAATGTTTCAGAGAAGAAATCACTTCATTTTAAGAGATACATGACCTGCCATCACTTTGTCTACGTTGGCAACAGAGCCAACGAAGCATCATTTGACAGAGCCTACAGCTCACTACACAATCATGTAGTTAAAAGCATACATGCTAGTCGCAGTCATGCTAAAAGCATCTTTTTACACTTTTCTTTTCATTGCCCGAGTGAAAGTGAGCCATGTTGCAGCTGCAGTAAAAGTGATGTATGTCCATTCTCTCAGACGAACGACTGAAAAACACAGCTTAAATATGTTTGGAGTGGACTGGGGAAAACGTTTGATTGACTTATACATCATCATACTTTATACTCTAACAATGCAGTTATAAAGTATATTCAGATATAGAGCTGAAACAATAAACATGAATCCGGAACTGTTTTCATAATTGATTTTGTTTTGGCTTTTCAAGCAAAAATGGCAAACTTTCACTGGTTCAAGCTTTTCAAATGTGATGTGATGATATATATATATATTTTTTTTTATTTTTTATTAAGAGGCTATCGACTCACACCCAACATGCAGTGTCAAAGGTTTAGGATATTACATAATTTTGTTAATGACAATGTTTTCAGAAAAAAAATGATCTATTACATGCGATAGCTCAACCAGAATGGTTTGATGAGGGTCCAACTCCATGCTGCAGAACAGGAACTTATAAAAACAAGTGTGATCATAAAAATCACCATGCCCTGACAGGTTAATAACAATCATGGCACAACATACACAAGATGAAGAATAGAGATTTAAGTGGGATTTTGCCTGTAAAGCTCATTCAATACCTAAGCTGCCTCAGAAAAGGCTGCTGCCTGGGTCTGAATGAACACATACTCCCTCAGGTCACTTGAGGAAAGCTGCTGCTTTTAATGGAAGGCAGAAAAATTCAATATCCGCCCTTTAAACTGACTTAAAAACAAAGGGTCTATAGTCAATAGTCTATAGAATCAAAAAACATAAAGAGAGGCAGCACGACACGAAAGGCAGAACATTTTGCAAACACTGGGTTTTGAACTGCGGTTGTTTTCCTGAAATAGTTTTTCCTGCAACGTTCTCTTTGATGTTTCTGAATGCACACAGATCCAAGCACATTTAAGCCCTTCACACATGTGACTATACATCCTTATCTTCATGTGATGCATACAAAGCTCTCTCCCTGTTCATATCAGGCAAGTTTAATTTGCAGAGTTGTTTTGGCTGAAGCCTGATGCAGGGGGAGGTCTGAATAAACTGGACAGGCGGATGAGATGTGACCCAGCAGTCGGAGGAGTTCTTCTCATAATGCTGTGATTAGAAATGATCGTGGGAGAGAGGGGGAATGGCTCAATGGCAAACAGGGACGTGACCCTCTGCAGGGGGCAGAGCCTGCAGCCAGAGTCAGGCAAAGTCCCAGCTGTGCAGCTAACCACCACTGACAACCCACTCTCCTATGGGAGGCTGCAGCATGTAGGACAGAGTAGAGGGGTTTGTTGAGGTATTTATGACTCAGCTTCAGTAAATAAGATCACAGCTCAAGCTCTAGTGATGTTAAAGGCAGGCTTGAACACCTCAGCAAGAACTAGCAAACATTTAAAGTCAGTGAAAGATGAGTGAAAATATGTCACACTGATATGAGTATTCCCTTAAGCAGAGGGTGTTAATTTCTACTCAGGTTACACATAATTGTTACCATGAGTACAGACAAGTCAGAATGATTCAGGATCTGGGGTGGCTCGTTGATCGCTTGCTGGGGCAGCAGCTGATGGCATCAGCCTGGAGCTACAAAGCCACCCTATCTGCTCAATTTCACTTAGCAGGGCTCAAGTTCATCGACTCATCCGGTTAAATAAAGTGTATAATTGGTTCCTGGAGCGTGACACTGGCCAAGTGAACTCTGCCACACTGGCCCTCAGGTCCGTTTCTGTATGGGCTTGTCAGCTGCTGTGTAATAACACTGGCATGCCACTCTCCAGTGACTTTGCTTGGGATTGAGGGGCAGGCCGGCCAACTGAGGAGCACAGATCTGACAAGAAGCAAACAAGGGATGTGTAGAGAAGGACAACAAGCATGACAAACTGAAGTGATGCGACATACTCATGATTCTTGTTCAAATAAAAAAAATAAATAAAAAACATGTCAGTTAATTTACATTTTTGACTATTAACATTAATGTTTATGAGCCTAAATAGATTAAGATTGACTTTTTTAGTATTTCAAGGCAAAGCATCCTATGGAAAACCCACACAATATACAATGTGAAAGTTGGAAGACATGTTACCTTTTATCACAACGTTTGGCAGGGCAATTTTCTATCCAACATTACAATAATTTCCATACACTCCTTCAGTTCATAACATATGATCTCAGATCATACTTCTAACCATGGAAGCATTATTGCAACTGTTACATAATATACTCTGGCTTTGACCCAAGCTCGTCCAAGCTGTTGTATTACTGGTTGCCTTGGCATTCATATCTCTGTGCAGACAAACCACTAGCAGATTCCTGTGACAAATCACAACCAACTCCTTTTACATACCATACACTGGGTGTGTCTTGTGGGCATTACATTGACTACCCTAAAGTAAACTTTGCTTGATCTAAAGTTTGTTCTAGTACAGGAAGCGTACAGTGCCAATATTCCTTTTACAGGTCTTTATAGGGGAGAAAAGAATAATGCAGAATGTAGATGCTGAATATAGCACAAGGTGGTAAATGTTGTGCAAATACAAAATTGTTTGTCCTTAAGGGCAGTGAAATGTTTCATAGTCAGACAATATTGTTCAATCTTTTACTTTAATACTAAAGTACGAAAAATGTGAAAAAGTCAGTTATAAATGCGATCAGTATCAAAAGTTAAAGCATTCATTAGAATATCTGAAAGATGGTCCAACTGGGAATGGTAAATTATACATGTATGTACAAGTAGTGCGAATGGCATTAGGTTTCACTACAGTTGGGTAATCTGAACTATAGAAATGCATTATGTTCTATTAGTTGATCATATGCTTCGTGTGTTGAATAAGGATATGAAAAATTCCTTCTCCTACTATGGAAAGTTCCAGTACCCCAACTATACTTAAGTTATACTGTGGCATTTTGGCCACTGGTGGTGCTGCAGAGCAAAGTGCACAGTACTGGTTGTGTTCTATCAGCATGCACACAGCTGCTGTAACCATGTCTACTGAGATGCTTTCATTAACAGCATAGAAAGTCGTAGCAGAATATTTTCCATTCTTTGGTATGACTATATGTGTTGGATGACTTCATTCTATTCAAGAGCCGAGGAAGGCAAAGTGGCAGAGCAGCACCAGTGGTGGAATGTAACAAAGTGCCTTTACTCAAGTACTGTACTTAAGTACAATTTTGACATACTTTACTTGAGTAGGAGTACGCTAATATTCTACTTTTTACTTCACTATTTAACTATACTATTTATTTGACAACATTAGTAACTTTGCAGATTCTGATTATTAATACAAAATATAAATCAACAAACAAATAACAGTACATAAAGTCATTAAAATTAGCCCCCACCTTTACCAGCAGCAACGTTAGTGATGCATCACTAATTATAATATATATTATTGTGAAATGGGACACTCTGCATAATGACTACTTTTACTTTTGGTACTTCAAGTATATTTTGATGCCAATACTTATGTACTTTTACTAAAGTCAGATTTTAAATGCAGGACTTTTACTTGAGTAAAAGAGTATTTTTTACTCTTACTAATTTTACTTCAGTAAAAGATCTGAGTATGTGTGTCTATTTCTGTGAATCTACATTGAGAGCAACAAAAAACCAGAGTCAAATTCCTTGTATGTGTACACATACTAATAAAGTTGATTCTGAGTACTTCTTCCACCCCTGAGCAGCACACAGAGGCTTAACAACATGTGTTGTTAATTTCACCTATGATGTTACAGATAAAACACTTCACCCACGCAGACACAGATGAAGAAGACAGAGACATGATGTGTGAAAATTCAGAATGAACCCGTCATCACGCATCACCATAGTGCTAACCAGGAGGTCAACATGGCTGCAATGGTGAGCTGTTTCTTATAAAGCTAAAATAGGACTGACAATGTTAAAAGAGCCAATTAAAATGCTTCAAGAGGATGAAAGGCTTCTGTTTATAACAGCAGCTTGAGTTATAACTGAGGAAATCAAGTGAGTGGATGGAGTCTGATTCACAAGAGCATGATGCGATAGGGTCAACAAAGACTTATGAAAAGAATTATCATTTGGTAAAAGGTAGTAGTTACACTTGCACAAGGTACCATCTGTTCAACACTGCAGTTTCGAATGAGTGAATAAACTGTTATCAGTCTACCCAGCCACAATGACTCACGTCCGCTTCCTTGACAAAGCCTGCTCATTGAAAGACATTGGGGGGCAAAAAAAATGGTTCACTGTTGATGAGGAGACACTCGAGAAAAAGAAGAGGAAGAAGACAACGGAGGAAGCGTTTGACAAAATACGAGAGCAGACATCAAAGCAAAGCAGGAAGCCTCTGTTCTTACAAAACCTGCCTACAAAACTTTCTCATCTGAAGACAGAAAAAAAAGCACCCTGAAGATTTTGCACTTCCTGCATGGATGTTAGATTCAATTTGCAGAACATATGACCTAAGTTGGCATTTAGAGCAGGTTGTGCTCGTGTTCACTTACATGTAAAAAACGCAGTCGAGAGTGAATTTGCTGATGAACCTTCACAACCTGACATGATTGATTGATTTAGTAGGACTATAAATCTATATGAATGTAGATAGATAGAAAATGTATCATCAATTCATCATTTAAGTTACACAAAGACATTTGGGACAGCATGGAACAAAAAACACAGGCAGTGATTGGTAAATGAAAAAGTCACTGGAAAAAAAAAAGCTCCCTGACTCTGGAGATGCCAAGCATAAGCCAACCATGAGCACCCCCTAAAATCTCTAATTCACTCTCTTTCTTCAACTTGGAGCCTCCCTTCAATTCTCAGCCAATCCCACAACACACACGACTAGAGAACAGATGAACAGACACAGGCACCAGTGAGCCAGATCAGTCGACGACACCCATTGAAAGAAAGCAAGAGCACGGAGAAAGGATGGATGACTCAAATGCAGCTGCCTGCCATGCTTTCCACACATCCTCATTACTCACTATTCAGACATGTCGGGCTCCTGAGGGGCCTTAGGCACTGAAACCCTGTTGTTCAGCCCTTGCTTCCCACTCTGGGAGACGGAATGGCTGCGACACACAGCTCCACATTTTCAACAGCATCTGGTCTGCTTATTTAGAGCAAGACATTTGAAACCCGCAGACTTCCAAATCAAATCCTCTCTTCCATGCCTAAAGACTAAGCTCTTATCTCTGGTCAGTTTGAATGACTGATTTATTATTGCTTATCATTAGGGTCGTTATTGCAACACATCAGAGAGACAAGAATGAGAAACTCTGAGATGTGGCCAATTCTGCCCAGTGGTTGTCCAGTAAGTGCATCCGACGCTTGCAAAGAAACGGCCCCATAAACAGACTTAGAACTTTTCTCTTTCATTTCCTCAATTGTGTATCAGAATATCTGACTTTCTCTTACTGTAAACCAGGAGGGTAAGAGACAACAAAATTGGAAACGCATGAGATGACTTCTGAGGAAATGCTAAAGCAACACAGAAAACACATTTAAATATCTTATTGCTATAAAGTTCAAACAGATTTAAGTCCTTTAACTTATCAACCTTCGCCGTGTTCTCCATGCTGCAGTATTAGGTCAGCAGCAACAAAAGCATCCATATGTCAATATCTCAAGAAAAAAAAAAACTGTCCAACTGAGGCTACATGTGCAGCGTGCATCAAGGTTTTTCAAGGTAAACACTAGGCCTACAACCAACACTTATTTTTATTATTGATTAATCTCTTTCTCAATTGTTTTGTCTACAATACATCAGAAAATTGTGAAAAATGCCAATCGCATTTTCCTAAACATGACTTTAGTTAGATTGTATTTTCTGGTCAGCAGTCCAAAACAAACTCATATGACCTATTCTTGATTGAATAAATTATCTTATTGTTAACATCCCCAACTCCACGTAGAAAGTACAGACTGGTAACAAGGACCTGTCAAATGGTTCTCTCTTTGGACAGTGGGCTCTCTTTGAAATGAGTCGGTGCATACTTAACATGCTGTAACCATTCAAAAGAGGGCGTCCAAGAGGCTGTTCTGTATCGAGACCATTTTGGAAAAGACAACAAACACTGACAGTTTGCACACATTGTCCTCATTCCTGAAACATCCAGCAACATACTCTGTGGCTGATTCAGTGGCCTTGCTTCCAGCACAAACTGAGTTAGTTATGGTAGGCCGCCAAGAGCGTGGTTGTTTACTTGCTTTGGCAGGTCCACTCTAATTGGAAGTGATCCCCAATTATCTCTCTTGCTGAGGTAAAGGGCCAGTCCCACTATACTAACTTATTCAACCACTTTGCCTCGCACCGCTGGCCTCTTCAACTGTAGCAATATGGAAAAATATAATAAACTTGACATGTTTTAAAATCAGACATAATTCACTTGCAGCGCCGCAAAACAAGGACATTGTTTTTGCTCTGCCTCTGTGCAGTAAAAGAGTGTTGTCTTTGAGAACCTGGCCGAATTAATTGAAAACCATTAATGAGCACTATGTTCCAGGAAACATCATTAAAAGCCATATCTGGTCCATTATTGAGCTTGCAAAAATGCTGGTGATTGCTCAACACCAAAACTTTCACCACATAAGAAAAGAGAGGTTTGAGCTGAAGCTTCTCCCTTAAATAACTAAACTAGAATAGACAACAATGTGAACGGGAAGTTAAAAGATGCATCAACAGTTTAGGAGCTGAGTGTGTGTGTGTTAACAGGTCAGTTAGGGATAGATGAAAAACTAGAGTCAGAGAGACAGAGCAGCCACATTAGTGGGAAAATGACAGGAGACAGGGCCCGGAGTCCAGCCCCAAAAAAGAGCTGGTGCAGACTCGTCTGCTCAGACTGCAGCCTGGGACGTCCCACAATCACAGCCATTCAGGGCTCCTGGAATGTGTCCCCTGGAAGTTCATGCAGGTCAGCTATCTGTGGAAAATAAGCTGCTCCCTTGTTTCCAGGCACTGTGGCAACCAAACCTCAACCCCCAACACACATATACACACACACACACACGCCCCATCCCAAACATGACTCTCCATCCCACCCTGTCCTCACCCCCTCCCCATATGTGTGAAACTGTCAAAATGCCAAGAGGTAAAATGGAGGGGGGCGCTGCAGTACACATGCACATTCAGACTAACAATCAATGGAGGCGGGCTCTTGTCCAATAAAATGAAGTCGCCTGCTGTATATGTAACAAACTGACCTGTTCTCCTACATTCATATAAAAGCCTAATAGGTTTGCCTAAAAAATGAAACAGAAGAAAACAAATGAAAACAGAAGTCTGTCTTCTGACAATTTGCTTTCACTCTAAGTGTGTAAAATACATGCCTTCACGGATTTAACAATCATGAGCAACAGTGGGCGTTAAAACTCCACTCAACAGCATTCAACACTAATGCCTGTCCAACTGAACAAATGACACACCGCAAGTTTGTTCCTATGAACACCAAAAAAAACGTACTCTCCACCAGTGGAACCCTTGTTTTTCTCCAACTGCAGGACCGACCGACCGCACACACCACAGTTGGAGGTGGACGACACACAATTTCCACAAAGTTTAACTCACGTTCATTTTGCAGCTGACCTTTTATAAAGCTTCCAATCAGATTACAACTTTATGTGGCATTCATTGTGTGTGAAGAGAAATTAATCTTGTGTGTATTTGAGTTTCCGCTATTGTATGGTGACATCATATGTCAGCTATCAGAGAAGTCGAGTAGGTTAGTAAATTTGGCAGCTGGTTTACTTTACTTTTGTTGGCCCAAGTTCATAGGCTTGTTTACTGAAAGGAGCGGCAGCCTTTTAATCTGGCGGAAACAAATTCAAGTTTATAAAACCATACCTGTTACTAGATGGTGGAAGGTCCAAATCCCCATACTAACTGGGAACAATAACCTTCACCCAGGCTATTTTATTTCATATGCTTCCATACCTGGTTAGCACTCAAGTGTGAATGTGTATATATATTCACAAAAGGTGAGGCCTGGTAACTTATGGTCATTCACATTACCATCTCATCACACATGCAAGATAGTTACCTGCTATACCATTACAACCATTTTTAGCCCTGGTAAAACAGTTTTTGAGCAAGACTAAGACACCGAAACTGGCTCAAGAACACAGCAACAGTGTCAGGCTGCTGTGGAGAGCGAGGGTGGGTGTGCAGACCTCCAGCACACACTTCAGATAGCAGAGGAAGAGTCAAATGAAAGCGAGACAGCGTCGGAAAAGGTAAATCTTACCAAACAAATTAGTCCAGGAAATTGTCAATAATTATCATTATCAAGTGGGCTTTTACTTCGTTGCCAGAGCTCACAATGACTCAACTTTGTTGATGGTGCTTGGTGTGATTTTCGATGATATCAAAAGAAAATACTCAACATATAAAGACGTGTTCATTACATATATGCCTCCTATGATTCAATATATCATTACTCTTTCCAGCAAATGTGAAATGAAAGCAAATAAATTAGGTGTTTATGATGGACACTATTCATCAATGATACATTATTCATTCACATTATCAATCAGATTAAGCAATTTGATTCCAGGTCAGTTACTGTGCTAATCTCCTTTGGATAAAATGCAATGATATACAGTAAATTTTGTACCAGATTTCACTTCAGACTGTGTTTCTCTCCACTGTACAATTAAGCTGCAACTGAAAATGTAACCAACTATGGATTAATAATTAACATTCCTAATTTCAGACAGTACAAGAAGAGGGCAGGGGAGGGTGGTCTGTCCTGGAAAGAAGTAATTGAATTAAAGGTCAAGTGCTCCTATTGAAGGAAAGCAAGTTGTCCCAGGGGCAGCTTCATCACTTTATTTGGCAGAGATGCAGCATGCTGAGCAGAGATAACCATTCCAAGCTGAGGGGAAATCATTCTAATCTTACGACACCCCCCCCCCCCCCGCGAATGCTTTGTCCCACTTTTTTGATGCACTTTAATTCAAAACAGAACCAAACAATGAAACAATAAGATTCCTTGAGGAGGCTGAGCTTGTGCACAGAACAATGCACCTCTGACGAGAGGGAAAACTTTGAAAATATGCGTCCCCTCACATTGGGGGTGTGTTCCTTGAAATGTTTTTTTTTTTGGTCCGCACTGAGATTTACAAGGACATTATGAGTTAAGGCATTTTAATTACAACTGAGTTCAAATTATGCCTGTGACTGCCAAATTGCCTTTGGGACTCACAATCCAACCTCACTCAAAACTGTTTTGAGGTAAACCTAAATTCAACATGTGTGCATACATGTGCAAGTATGCTGCAGGCAAAATCCATATACAATGTAAAATAATTACAAAATGATTAAGGCAAACTGTGTAGGAGATATGACGTTATCCAGTATTGATATACAAGTTCTCATTAAGTACTTTTCATTAAATTTTAAATTACTGTTAAAAATTACTGTTTGTTAAAACTCGATAAAGAGGTCTACAAACGTTGTGATTTCTCTGGTTCATTGTTCACAATGTTAATGTCCAATATGGTTGGTTTATATTTACCAAGCATGCTGATACATTGTGCAAAAGGTATAAGGAGAGTTTTAGCAAAAAGATTTGACAGCTGAATCAGTCAACCAACTTTTGGTGTCGATTTGACTTGTACTGTGTCACATTAGGCCAAATTCAAATTCCATGAAATCTGGCACACATAAAATTTATTTTTAGAGAAGACTTTATACATATCCACTAAAAGCAACTCAATGCAAAAGCTGTTACATGGTTATTACATCATGGCCCACACAATCAGGACAAAAATCAGGTGCACAAAATTACATCCACAGGATTGGGAAATACAGTTTTTACCACTGTGGTGTCACCCAATGGCTGCGTTAAGTAAACTGCAGCAATTTAGCAATCTATCCTATACAAGCCAATGAGTTGTCACTGGACTTAAGGTCAGTTTTGTGCTATACCACAGGAGATCTGAGGTTTATTCTATGATTGCAGCCATATTGTTTAACTTAATTTGTTGAAAAATGGTTCAAAGTGTGACTGAAGAACTACAGGCAATGACGCAGGTTTGTTGCTAATTTGACAGCAAACAAAAGAAAAACCCTTAGGGGGCAAAAACACAAAGTTTAAAAAATGAGGGAAATTAGTTACAAGACATTTTATGCAGACTAACCATTCTGACTAAGAATGTCAGAATTCAATTTTATTTAAAAAGGCACAACATTTTACACGTTAATTATAGCAGCCCTATGCAGACCTCACTTAGAGGTCCTATTCAACAAAGCATTTTGTTTTAACTTAAATAGTGCAGTTTCAAGTCTCTACTATTTAAAATCTCATGGAAAAACGAGGAAGTGTGCAAAAAACAGGAAGGAGCCACAACAGGTGAGCAACAAGTCAACACTTTGTTAAGCTGATGTGTCAACATGAACAGGCCTGACCAGGACTCGAGTCCGAGAGCCAGAGCAGACATCGGCCTGCTGATTCAGTCTGGCCGTGTCATCACTGCCACAGACACACAGAGGCATACGTGCTTGCCATCATTGCCTCAGGTGTGTGTGAGGTAGGTGTGTCTGTGCAGTGTGAGCCCATCTGTCTGTCCTCTCCACCTCCCTAGCACGTCCCATCCTGCTGCCAGCATCACCATAGCTACACAGACAGCTACTGATGTCACTCCTCTTTCTCACACTCACACACACAAAGTGTAAGACATGGGCACTGGCTGTTTCTCTCATGAAGGGACAACACACAATGTTTCTGTCCTCCGCACCTAATCGACCCATGTGTGATTCTGCTGGGATAAAGTCTCTCTGTAAACGTTGATTGGCTTTAGGAATATCAGGGCTATGAACAATAAAAATCAGGCCTCAACATCCTAAAGCGCACACACACACACACACACACACACACACACACACACACACACACACACCTTGCCCTCTGGCTGCACCATTCATATTAAGCACTGAAGAACACTGAGGCCTTCATAAATACAGGACAGACTATGCACGTGTGTGTGTGTGTGTGTGTGTGTGCTCCAGCTCTCATCTAGGTCATTCTTAGCTCAAAAAACACCTGACCAGACTCTCCTCTGCTTGCTTGGAATGACAAAGAGTGGCAACACTTCAGATCAAGCTGTGTGAGGGCCATCCGACAGACCCTAAAAATAGCTAGTGTACATTAGAAATGAAGAGTAGGTATTTACATGGTTCACAATTGGTTAGGCTGGGATCACAGCGCAGGGGGAGTATTCTAACTTCGTCTCCTAGGCAGACAGGAAAATATAAACTGTCTGCCTACGTTTGGGGATTTATTCTCTTCTCAGCCACAAAACACAGCTACTGCTTGTGTTGTAATTTATCCAAGTGCTTGTTAACGCCCCTAAACCCAAACAGCCTGTTTGGTTGAATGGAGGCTTGAAGGAGGGGGCTGAGGGTGTCTAAAAAGGGGGTTTTGTGGGTTGTCTATTAATGACAAAAGAGAGAATATTCCTCCTCTCTACTAGTTTTCATTGGCTCACCACCCCTCTAACCCACCTTCCTCCCAATCTACAACTTTACACTTACAAACATGTTATTTAAGTACAACCAAAGACTTCTAGTTATAGCGTGCCTTATTTTCGCATTGATGAAGGGAGAGGCGTTCTTCACATTGTGGAGTATGACCACACTGCTCTAGCATGCAACAAGAATGTTTAATATGAGGGCAAACTTCCAGATGCACACTTCCTAACTCCAACAATCTATCTGGGCTGCTCATGGTAAAGATCTTAGATTTTTTTTACTCATAAACTGAGGCAAACTGATATCCATACTATAATATTGCATTACTGATTGGCCACAGCTGAACAAAAAATCAATAAACAATTCAATTTATGGAAGTGGACGCATTTCACATTATACCATCTTACCTGTCATCATCCACATTCATGGTAATATGGATGTCAAACAGGCTGTTGACAGCAGGAGTGGGCAGGTTGAGACCCTCACCGATGAAAGGCTTTACACCATCTATCCCTGGCACCACACCGGCACTGGGCTGAGGTAGGGCATCAGACATCTGCTTATTATCTTCTGCCTGCTTAGTGAAGCCAGAGGGAAGGCCTGTTGTGACTCCCCCGTGGGCTCCCTGGGGCTGGACAAGTCCTCCTGTACCAGGCGCCTGACTTGGAACACCCGGAGGGGTGTTGGTGGTACTGGGCACTGTGGCAGGTGCGTTCTGGACACCACTGTGGGAGGTGGATGTGGTGACGGAAGGTGTAGGGACAATGCCTATTCCTCCTGAAAGCTGAGTCTGGCTGATATGCTGCTGTTGGCCACTTCCTGGAAGGGTGGGGGTCATGGCTGGTACATTGCCTACTTGTAGCAGGAGACCCTGGGCTGAGGTTGCTTCTCCGCTGAGCCCCTGGACTCCTGGCACAGCAGGGGTGATTAGAGGTGAGGGTACCTGGCTGGTTGGAGGCCCCATAGGGAGGGAGGAGATGGGCAGGTTCTGAGTGCCTGAGCCAAAGTGCTGCTGACGATAGTCCGCCCGGCCAGCTGTGAGGCCAGTGAGATGGGTAGAATAAGCAAACTGCTGGGCCTGCGTGGCAGGAGGCATTATGGGAGGCGTCTGCTGGATGGCACCTTGATGCACGCCATTGAGAATGTTAGAGAGAAATGTTTGGGGAGCAACAGGCTGCATATTGACCAGAGCCTGTTGTGATTGCTGTGATGCGGTAGTTGAACACCCTGTGGGCTGGAAGGCACTTGCTCCGCTGTCTATCTGAGGAGCCAAGCTGTAGCCTTGCTGAGGAGGCTCTGAAAGGTGGGGGTGGGTGGGGTGCCCAACGGAGTAGCCACTGTCCACGGTGCTCTCCGAAGCCTGTGCAGAACAAGCACTGCTAGTGACCACAGAGCTATTGGTGACCCCTATCCCACTGTCCCTGTCTATACTCTGATCAAGGGTTACAGTCTGCTTTATACTATCCACAGTTCGATTAGCATTTGAATCTGAATCTCTATCATAAAAGTCCGTGCATGTCCACCTGCCTCGTCTGAAGGGCTCTCCGGTACCATGATCAAGTTTAATGACCCTGAAACGGGAACTACAGCTGGTGCTCACAGGAGCAGTGTGAACCACACTGGTGGAGACAGTGGCGGCAGGGGCCGTATTGATGACTGGGCTTGAAACAAAGGGTTTAGCTGTAGCTGGCACAGGCACGGTTCCTCCTAAATTATGTGGGGTGACACGACCAGTGCCTATACTTTTATAACAGAGTCCCCCGTTATCAGGACCTGAGGTGGGCGGCTGGCCCTCCTGAGGCTCTGCTACGTTGTTTAAGGTTTCCTCGGATGAACTCCTGTCACACACCCCCTGGTCGGCCCGAGAAACGTCAAATATTTCCGACGACACGTCCTCTGTCCGGGACTCGTCCGGATCGTCCAGGCTCTCAGTGTCGTCGGTGATGCTGCTGGCCGCCACCTGAGCCTGCGTTACACTGGTGATCTGGAAACAACTTTTCTTCTTCGCTGGCATCTTCGACATGTTGACTATCTGCGTCAAGTCTGCCTGGCCCCAAATGAAACTAAGCGCTCGACTAACGTCTTGCGAAGTAATTCACAGCTGAAGGATATGACACAGACACGTACCGTCACAGGACATTTCCATACTGTTCCTCTTCCTCTCTCTTGTCGGAGCACTTTTCTCCGACACGACCGGGGCCAGACCCTGCGAAACGTCCTGCTGTGTCCGGATCTCAGCACACGGGCGACTGCTGTTCCCCTACCCTGCCTCTCCTGACAACCGGTCGGCCTTCCTTGTGTCCCGGCACCGGAGTTGCAAACAGGCCCTTGTGAAAGTTATTGTCCAGCAGCTGCCACCGGTACTTTAGTCTGAGGCGGGCCCGGTCTCGCAGTCCACACTTCTCTCTCAGCTATATATGTTCTCGCCGACTAGCCGAGTTAGCTGATGTTAGCTAGTTTCCCCTGCCTCGGTAACCAGCATGTGCGACATCATGATGTAAACAAAGCAATTGTCTTCTCAAACAGCGGTAGACAGAGAAAACGTCTCAAAGTCGGCGAAGTTGCGCCTCTCGCCGCGCGGGCAGCTCACTTTTGGCAGCTGCTACTAGCAGCTAGCTGACAGATAAGCACTACTTTACCGCAGCAGCTAACTCTTGCCTGCCGCTCTTCTCACCGTTCTAACCCGACCACTCGACAAGATGGCAAGAGCGAAGTGCATCCTGGGTATGGAGGTCAAAACTGCTTTTCTGTTATCTCGAAGATATATTTGCAAATCAGCGCATCAAACGTTTACCCAATGGGCCGTTCGCGAAGGCGTGAAGGCTGTCGACAAAATTAATATAACAACATTAATTTATGTGGCTTAAAAACTATTTCTGTCGCCGTCGTCACTTCCGGTTGACGTCCCGCCCGACCGGAAAAAGCAGCAGAGAGCTTCCCCAGCCGTCGGCAGCTGTTAGGTGTTTTTGGCGAAGAAGGGTTTATAAGTGGACGATTTTACATTAGGATGACCTCACGACTTACAAATATCCGTTTAAACAAGAAAACATTTGCATAGACCGTTGGTTATACTGCAGCCATATGAAACAATATCCTATTAAATTGTCTAAACCTGCCCGACGCAACTATGTTTCTATCCAGTAATAAAGTCTGAAACGTTGATTAGGCAAAAGCGTAGTCACAAGCCACCTGAGTCACGATAGGAGTTGTTTTTGAATTAATCACTAATCTCCGGGAAATCTTAAGAGCCCGTATCCTATTCATAATAATGCCGCGTAACGACAATGATAGTCATCAGTGAAGTCTTTATGAATCATAGTGTGTATCAGTTTGGCAACTGCACGTGTGGAGGTCATCTATAAGGTGCACATTTCGATCTAGATGGATAGATGCCTACTTTATTAATCCCAATAAGTAATTGCTTTGTTGGAATTGCATTAATCACAAACAACATAAGGGCATTCATGACACAAGATGATAATTAAAATACAGGAAACATAAATAATAGTAAACTAAAATTTAAACTTTAACTAGAAACAAAATAAAACCAAACTCATGAGCCAATTCAAATTAAATAGAGATGATCATCTCACATAGGTGAAAATTAAAACCTTATGCATAAACCTATAATGCATAATATATAGGAAGGGGTTATTATCTGCCATGCCAGAACACGGACTGTCGGCTTCTCTCTTCAGCGGCTTGTTAGTTATCAGCAGTACACCTAACACATTCAGCGTGAAGATGTGCTGACAGACATTAACATACAAACTTTTGACCACCAAGTAAATTCAGGATGTCATCTGCCAACCAGTAATATAACAGAAATCACTGGTTCAGCTGCCAAACCAGATGGTAATATAAGAAAAAGTTTCCAGAGCAGCATAGACTACTAGTACTTGGCTGGTGGCCAGTGTTTGTATCCAATCTTGGCAAGGAAGCAGGACATGGTGCATATGGCCTATGACTATGGTGACCCCTAAGGGTAAACAAAACAAAACACATCAATCATTGAGAGAAATAGACTCTTGTCTATGTTTTGGTATTTGCAGCTTTTCATAATGTGGACTGCTTTCCTTTAGTTTTAACTTTCTTCTAAATGTCTCTACATGTTTTGCCACCATAGCCCTATGTGCATCGCACAAATTGTAGATATGTTTCTAAGAAACAAATCTGATATGATCCCCAGTGTACTTCTGATGTAGTTTGTCTTGCTATCAAGCTGTATGATAACTGCACCTTCCTTCAATTGAATTTGTCAATTTGAACCCTTAGTTTAGCCCTTCTTTGGAAGGATAAAAAAAGATTTATCATCACCCTGTAAATGTGTTGTTCATCAGACTCTTAAGCAATAGTTATTGCTTAGTAATACCAAGGCGCACTAACTGCAGCACACACACACTGAAGCAGGACAGGTTACTCCTGCTAGGACAGAAATGACACATGTTTGAAATAGAGATTAAGGAGGTTGGGTCCTGTGACACACCTCAAATCAGCAGATTGTAATTCTGCCTGGGTGAATTCACATCTTAAATCCTATGATCATGATGACTTGTGTGACTCACAGAGGTTTAAATGATTTGGACTCCCTACCCTTAGTAAAACTGATTAAACCATTTGGATGAGAGGAAATGTACTCAAAATAAACTGCATTTACCTTGCATTTGAGACACTAAAGTAACTTGTTTACCTGATTTCATCCACACTGTATTAATGACTTTATCCGCTGATGGTGACTCATTAGCAATCAACTTATGACTAGAGGTTATTGGGACATAAAATGCTTGTGCTCGTCTGCAGGATAGTTTGTCACAAGATGAACACATGACACAAAGAAAAATAAATGGGTCATGGTGTTGTCCTAGAGTATGTTTGAATAATGTCAGTTCTGATCACAGTAAAACAAATAGGGCTGAGCTCATTTATGAAACTTTATATACTAATGGGGTAGTTTTATCTATAAAAATCGATACTTGTTTATAAAATGATCACATGGTTTGTGTGTAAAATGATAAACTGCAAAATAATGGGTAATTATAGCTGTCAGAAAATACAATATCTCCCTCTGAAATGTAGTGGAGTAGAAGCAGAAAACAGAAACACAAGTGCCTCAAAGTTGTACTTAAGTACAGTACTTGACAAAAGCTACTTTCCACCACTGTTCAAAAAAAATCTGACCAATGTTCAAAGCAAAACTGAAGAAATTTAGCCTAAAAAATTATGTAAAACACATTCAAGTCAATACATTTTTCATAGCCCAAAACCACAAATTCACCTCAGAACATACAACACCCTCCATGACACAATACAGAACTGCAGTTGTGGATGATGGCAGGAAAAATATGAACCCAGTGCTAATGAGGAGGTGTTTTTAGGTTTCGTGTAATGCTCAGGGACACTTTGTAAGGATCAGAGACTTCGGGGATCAAACCTGTGATCTCTCTATCTCATTTCTTAAACCAAGAGGTCACCTTCCCGTTCTGTCTTGTCTTTTATTTATTGCTCTTAAAAATGACACAACTGTGCGAGAGGGGACAATACAACTGACCATAGCAGTTTCATAAAGTTTATTACATTGGTGATGAACAGTGAGGTTGAAAATAGCTTTTCCGTATTTTTCCCCTGACACCACTGTCTAATCATTGAATTACACAGTTAGATAATGTCCAGGTGCCGACTCACAAGGTCTGTCTGACAAAAACTATTTCATGCAGTCCTCAAATGAGACAGAGGACATGGAAAACAACCCAATACGAATATGGGTTAACAGACAGCAATAAAATACAGATTTAAATGTTGCATTTTCATTACTGCTGAATTTCATAAGCAGTGGAAAGACAAAGATAAATGTCAAAAGATTATGACTTAATATGCGTAAACATTATGAAAGAAGACGAAAGATTACTTGCATGGAAAGCAACTAAAAGTAGCTTTTTTGAAGCCTGTGGAGTTTTGAAGCATGTATTTATTAGTTTGCAGATGTACTCAAAAAAGTACTACAGTGTGAAACAGCTAGTGAGTTACTAAGTTTACATGCAATTTGATTTTGAGTGGCACACTGTTCACACAGTGGTGGCCTAAAAATTGCTTCAAGATTAGATATGTTTTCATTTGCCAAACATTACTTCTTACTCCTCTCTAAATGGACCTGGGAACAACTCCCTCTGAAAACAATGTTGCGACATCAGCTCCAACGAGCCCTATATACTTAGACGCCCTCCTTTAGTAGCGGACTGTGCGTGGGCTTTCCCTGCCCCACCCAAAGTGTTTGTGTAGCTGGTTGTGTTTATTTGCTCAGGTCTGACGGCAAACACTACCAAGCGCTGCAGTGGAGCGTCACAGTCCAACATGCTGGGTCCACTTTCAGTGTACCACCGCAGTAACAAGACTGGTGTTGTACCGCTGTATTTTGGGGGCCGTGGTCCAGGCCAGTGGTCACTTTCAACAGGCCAACCTGGGAGACCTCTGGCCTTTTGCAAAGCTCCGTGGGGTCAGAGAGTGCACAATCAACAAACAGTCTGACCAAATATCACTCAGCACTTGCTAAAAGAAGGGCTTCTCCAGAGAAAAGGGTATAAGGGGTTGGTTCAGGGCAACTTGACCAACCTGAGACTGAAATGATGAAATATGCGTGTGAACTTTGTGCATGGTTTCAGCTTTATTGGGCACCTTTTCCAGAGGAACACACATTGGCGTATTAGCTTTGACTTGGACCATTCATTTCCCTGTGTCTGGCTGCTAATAAAAGAAGGCGTTAAATAAGGTTAAATTACTGTCACATATGTGTGTGTGTTTCAAGGTGCAGCTCTGTCCCTTTTCGTCCACATGAGCCACCTGTTGGTTCCAAATATACACACAGAACAAACTCTTGAGTTAAAGTCTAGTGTATTTCTGGAGATCATTGGGTGTGATTTTTTCTGTCGAGGTATGCACGTTCATCCTGATATTTTTCACTACCTCATGGATTCCTTCAGAGGTAGCCTATTGGGGCATTCATAGTTCAGATATTATACAATATCCTGCAACTATATATTACTACATGCGAGTTGATTAAAAGAATTTACAGTAATAGAGACAGAGTGCCTGTCTGTGTGGTTTAGCAGGGAGGATATTGTATAACGCGTGTGTGCATATTAACTGACAGAGGAATGAAAGACCACCAAAGTAATCATTGTTTCCCAAAGGAGTTGCAACTAACAACGAATACTCCTACGTCAAGACAGGTTCAGACACTTAACACCATTACATGTTACATGGTAAATATGTGCGTAATGACAGGCATTTACTGGCACAACAACACAAAAGAGGTTCTGACAGATTACCTACAGAGCATTGTGCACTGAAGGCTGTAAATGTCAGCAATGCAGGACTGCCATTTTAGCCAATCAGATCAGTGCAAATATGAAAATCTTATGACAAGTATAATCCAGTTCATCAAAATCTGATGGACTGGATTATACTTGAGTGAGTGGGAGGAAAAAATATGATGAGAAAATGTGAGGCTGATATTAATATACCATTGAACCCTTTTGTTGCATAGTACCACAACTCAATTTGTCCAAAAACACCAACAAACATCTGAGAGGAAGGATACTGTATGTACCAGAGTTAAAACATGAAACATGGATCTTTCCTCAAAAACACATTTTCCTTTTACATTCTTATCCTGGGGAATTTATAATAAGAGCTACATTAGAATATATTTCAATTCCCTAATCACCAAAATCACAAGCTACAAAAAAACAAGGAGTGCAAAGTTCAGCACCTTGGAGTCTTAAAACCCTTTCAACACAAGCAATGATGCCAGTCACGCTGAAAGTGGGAGAAAAAATAAACGCAGAGAAGGTGAAACAACATTCCTGGTGAGGACAGACTTTTGGGCTGTAATCCTGAATGAGACATAGTTCTGATTCATTGTGTAAAACTGCAGCAACAATAGAAGAAAATGTTATAAATCTCCCCATTCATGCACTTGGCCTAAAGGATGATCTCTCTTCAGACAGTTTGGGTCACATGATGTGTGTGTTTGGGATAGACAGTCATTCATGAATAAGGATACGTGTCACCAAGCATGGAAGCAATAACGTATGCTTACACGCCCACATATAACTTAATGTGTATATTTGCAATGTGAAAAGTTCAGCGTCAGAGCTAAACAATAATAAAGCAAATCTAAAATCCACTTGAACTGTTTCCTCTTCAGATCTCTGGCATTTTATTGAAGCTACTACATGACGTAATCTAGGAGGTTATGGTGCCTGAACAGGGAGTACGTATAAAGAGGCATTTGTGAGGAAAAGGAAAATGTCTTCAGTGAACAAATCTCAATGATTAGCTCCCACTCTCAGATGTTTATCTAAATCATTCAACAGAATCACTGTGCTCCAACTTGTTTTGGCAATATCTTGTTCCCAGAAAATGGCTTGCATCAAGATAATAGATTCTGCTGAATCAATGCAATGGCGGTTTTATTTGCAACTTCACCACAATTCACATGTGAACAAATGGCTCTCAAAATGCAGCATTTGTAAAATAGAACACATAATGCATATACAGTATGTGTGTCTGTAATGACCTGTCACTGCCTATTTGCACCCAATATTTATATATAATATTTATTATTTTATTATTAAATGCTCATTTACTTTAATGGCATTTACCATCAGGCTGGATTGTACTTCGTGTTTAGTGCTGTGTGGCAAATGTTAGCATGCTAACACGCTAAACTAAGATTGTGAACAAATGGTAAACGTTATACCTGTAAAACATCAGTATGTTAGCCATGTCATTGTGAGCATGTTAGCGTGCTGTCGTTAGCATTTAGCTCAAAGTGCTGCAGTGCCAAGCCTCACAGAGCTGCTAACATGGCTGCGGACTCTTTGTCTTGCTGCTTGATAACTTAATAAAAGTGTTCCTTATGAAATAGGTGATAACAAATGATTGAGAGTATATCAACTATCGGATTATTCACATTGTGAGTCAGAACATTTTCCTTACATTACAAAAAAGACATGAGAACAATCCATACTTATATATTTGGAATAAGAAGGCATGTGGTTTCATAATCCTCCTATACAAATGCACAAACACACACACACACTCAGAGACTGAATGAGTGCAAACTGTTGCTGCTAACATTCATCCTCATTTGTGCAGCAGCAAACTGTTGTGTCAATTCTGTCTGAGTTAATTTCTTTTACTCGGTGTCATTAACTTCAGCAGAATTTGCCAGCAGCCATAGCAACAGTGATTGCAAAAATAACTGCGGAAGACAAGCAGTATGCACTCAAGCCCATGTCATTCCACCTTTATTCCACCTGCTCGTAAAAATGCCTACAGTTGATATGTGGGTCATCGCCACCCACAATGACTCAAAGTTTTGCCTGGAGCAAAATGCATGCTGTCTTTGTTAGATTTGTTGTTAGATACAGGCAGGAAATAAATTGTATAAACAAGTATAGCTGTGACTTTTGATTTAATGTAGAAATCCTGATAGTTACTGATAATGCTTAAATCAGCCATATATGACCTTAACTGCTGAGGCAGGTTAAGACCTTAAACCACAAAATACGATGAAATCAATGTCAGAAATATGTCCCCACATCGTTTCCTGTTGCCCATCCTCCCGGTGTTATATAACTTCGTATGACCTTTGACCTGACAGACCACAATATCCCCTACTGTTTATAATAACAAGCATGCTTCCATCTTTTAATCTCTTCAGTGTATTCCAAATTCTGAGCGACTTATTTTCTTAACTGCCAGGCAGGCTTGAAGGGGATTATGGCTTTCTTATTGGAGTCTGACAGGCCAGCAGGGCCATCAGGAGGATTAGAGTGGGGTGAGAGGTGGGTGTGGGTGTCACAGTGTCCCACCAACACCCCACATGAACAAATGGGACAAGTACTGTAGGTCCATATGGTCAGTGTGCAGAGGGAGACTGACTGATTGAAAGAAGAACACTTTTCAAACTGAATGTGGGCTTGTGCAGGCCCCAACAACTTCTGTGACATTGTACTGTTGGATTAAATGGCCACTCCACCAATTTAGTTTATATGAAGTTCAAGTTATTCATCACCAGGTGTACTATGCACCCTCGGAAGACAGCTGTATAATGTCTCCAGTGGCTTTGGAGGAGCTTACTTATTAGTCTAAATTTCAAATCACATAATTTATCCTTCCATTCTTGCATCCACATTAAACCTCTAACCACTTAACCAACTCAGCTTTTTGAAAGTTGAATATGTTGGTCTTACTTTGAAATGTGAATGGATCAAGATTGGGATTGTTTGATTTTTTTTTTTTTATGTAATGGCATGCAGTTGTCATGTGGTACTTTTTTAGTTGTCAGTACACTTAAGCTTTACACTTGCTCTACAAAACAACACTTCAAAAACAGCAAACAGCTGCTTGTTGCAAGTAGTACAAACCTGCATGCTTAGGTGTCCTCCATGTAAAACAAAAGAGATTGAAACCATTTCCTTTAAGTCGGAAATGCTGACATGTTTGGTGTAAGAAAATGATCTTAAAATGCCAGTGTGAAGCCTTTACCATGTAAACAGTGTTTAGCTAAAAATAGCTGAAAAGAAAACTGAGATGTCGATCTGTTTCCTGGTAAGAAGCAAGTAGATGTGATTTTTTTGCCAAACGAACACACCTTTAAAACCATGTCATTTTTCCTCTGTAATTTAGATCAGATAGTTCAGGAAAACTATCTGATCTAAATGTTCCTGAGAAAGAGGCGGCTCGTAATTTGTGTGGGTAGCTTGGAGACATTTTACGATATTGTCAGTTTATAAAGAATACCATCTCTTAATCTCCCTTAATCGACTTTGGATGCCAGCATTGAAACCCGAGCAGTAATCCTGTAGAAAATAATGTGTTCCCCCATTGTTCCACTGGTTTGTTGCCCACTGAGTGTCAAATGGTGATGCTTATCAGTATCAGTTTTAATGCAGCTAAATGGCTTAAAAGGTCTGGACATTTTTCACAGTTGATGTAATCGGAGATTTCCTTGTTTATGGCAATTTGTACAGAATAATTCAGCTGTGGTGTGATACTGTTTATAAAAGCAGAAGGCATGTACTAATTTAGCCAAGAAAATTGTTTTTCTGAATAGCGAAATGCACTTGCTGAAGACTGAAGGCTGTGTTGGCCGTAAAGTGGAATTCCTTTACAGAATTACCACATGCTGCATATACAGCTGAAGTCAATTCAGGTCTTTTTAGATGCACAGGTAGCTTAGAGGTAAATGAGAGAGGAGTGGCAGCATGTGTGTCATTTGTTAACGGCTCTTCATGTAAAACTGTTTCTTTGGGAACATTGACACAATTTTAAATTAACTTCCCTCCAAACCTTTGCCTATTGCCTGCCAGTTTATTGGCTTCTGTGAAATCCTTTGATATGATCGGACATAGACAAAAATCTGGTTTGGTTGTGTTTTTTTTTTTGTGTTACTTTCTTTGTGTCTACCTGCAAAGTGATTTCGTACCAGCGGTCACACTGGGCTCCTGACTCCACTCAGTTTATCTCTAGTAGCCGGTCGCAGCCACAAGGTGTCATTACTGAGCTGTGAAACGCCACTGCAGATACAATACTGAGCTGACCACGCTGACTGATTATACTGTCTGTCAAATTTCAGTTTGCTTTATTGGCATGCCCATAATTAAATATGGCAACATTAAATATGAAATCGTATTATTTGGTTCCTTTTCATATCATTATGGCATCATGAAACAGAAAATCAAACTTCAAACTTCATACACACACACACACACAAAGTGCTGTACATTGCAGTGGTACTTTCCATGTATTATTCATTTGGCTTGCAAATGACAGCCGCTCTTTTAAGAAGACTTTTGTCGTGGCTGTGAGGTGGTTGGGAAGTGGGTGTGTTTAACTGTGAGTGTTTCATATATAACCTGTAAACAAGAGTCCATATCAGTAGGTGCGGTGGTCAAAGGACAAACCAGGTGTTGAACTGTGTGTGACAAACACCTTTTGAAGGATGTTCATCATTGATGCGTGGAAAAAATAAACGCAGTGTTACTTGGTGCCGGGCTGTCACCTTCAGAGTCCTGAACACCTGACTGGAGGCATTTGGACATACGTATGTTTACTGCTGGTGTAATCAAATGAGCAGTGAGATAAACAAAACAAACACGCTGCCGTAGTGCCTCTCCATCTTGGTTTCCAGGGTTTTCACCATTGGCCTAAATGAGCCTGTTTTCTTTTCCGTTTTCCAGAAATGCCTGTGATAAAGTGTTGTTTTGCTGCTTATCAGCATCAGTGACTTTAAATAATACAGATTTAACATAGCAAATGTGACAGACCTCTTGACTAACAACTCCAACTGTGTCCCAGTAACCCTTGGATCTGACGTGAATGTGCTGAAAACAATATTAAGACTCTCCGATTTTCACCGGCACAGGAAAAATTAGATATGTTGCTAAACCATAAACATTTAACACGTATTTTGTGAATTAGACATACGACTGGAAATGTCTTCATGTATCTCAGTCAATAAGAAACACAGCTATGTTTCCCCCCAATTCAAGAATTTGTCAAACCTTCTACAAAGTTAAAATCACGCTAACAAACATCGTAAAGTAGACAAAGTTAAGAGAGACTTTCAGTAAAGCTGTGAAACCGATCAGACCATGAAAACGTCCATGCAGAGTAAAACTCAATACATCCTTCACTATGAATCATGACTAGTCATCTGTGTAGAACAGTGGGGCTTTCTTTCCAGCCTGTACATTATCATACCACGCTACCCGTGTAAGACTGGCTGTACAGTAGCTTGTTGCCCTGCAGAAACAACGCAGTTCAAACATTTATTCCTGTTAAATGTATTAATTAAAGACCTAATGACAGGTATTCTTGAAGTGCTTCTGAGAATTAAAGGGCATAAGTACAGATGAAATCAGAAGAACGCCTTTGTCCTCTTACTGTACCTTCTTTAAGAAAAACAAAACGTGGGTGTTGGATGACCTGCATTCCTCAAGCATTTTTATGGAGAGAGCAGGAGGTTTACAAACCGAAAGGAGGAACAGGAAACAACAAGGCAGGCAGGGTTTCATACCAAGGCAGCTGAGCCACTCAGGAAGTGCTTTTACTACACATTTCTGGGAACATATGCAACATTTGATGGATGCATTTCTTAGGTTTATTAAATGTGTAGTGTAGTTTAGGTGTAGTGCGCAGTGTAAATATCTGTATATTATTGACAAATTAATAGTGATACCATTATTATTATTATTATGATTGTAAATGAATAAGACAAGGGAGGAGGTCATTGGTCTCAAGTTCTGAAGCCTGTTTCATTTGTAGGTCATGTTTTTCTTCTCCTGTCCATTGCAGGCGTGGCCTTCTGACTGCGTCATCACTATTCAAATCCATACTAACCCACTGCCATTGACATGCTGCCGGTTTACGTAACCTCCAGAGCTCCTTGTGTGTGGGTTTGCATTTGCATACCTACATTTTTACGTATCTATTTATATGAGAAAATGTGTGAATGTGCTTTTCAGTGTTAATTTGCATGTGTGTGTGTGTGTGTTTTGCGTGTGTGACATCCAAGTGTTGCAGTCATGACCAAGGATGGTTTTGATCCATTCCACAGATGGGGGTTGCATGCCTCTGAAAAGACTGCCTCATTGTATGTCCCGCTGTGTCTAACACATGCAGACTGACTAAGCTGGGCCTGCAGATGGACCACCTTTGATCTCCAATGTTGAACTTTCTCAGGGGGCGAAGGTTGCTGGAGCCAGGCAAGCTGATTGTCACATGTTGCTAAGAACAAGAGATATGTTATCAAATGATAATGGTATTTTTCCAGCTCTGCCGGGAGCTGGTTGAGTTGCATGTCCTTCATAAACATTCTTGAAGGGACACTCTTCATGTGAATCTGCCTCTAACAACTCAACTGTCGTATATCAAAGCTTATGCTGTCCAATGGTGGAAGCATTCAAATGGTGAGGATGTGTGCATCTTCTGTTTCCCCCCCCCATCCTTGGCTATTATTGATTTTCTTTGTGTGTGACAGGCCCGGGACCTGGTGAGCAGATTGGAGACATTTTCTAGGAACACAGCAGCGCTCCATCTTCCCTACCTGCTGCTGCTCAATATTTAATGCACTGCACCCAAGCTGCTCCAGGAGGGAATGACAATGGCTTGGTTACATTTAAATCATGGTCGTTATGTTAAGATTTGTTTTAGGAGATCCAGACTCAAACTGATGAAGCTCTGACAACCGGTAAGGAAAAGGATGAGGAATTATTCTATGTTAGCTTTAACAGCAATTTAAAGCAGCATCACTCACCTTGTTTGGTTATAGTGAACTCAAACTAGTTAAAAATTTATAACAATGAAAAATATACCAGACTGGTGTGATTTGAGCACATGCCTGAAATCCCAAGTTCAGGCATCGTGTGTCATAGAGTGAAACTATTATTTATTTAGCGATACATTAAAAATTTCGATACCAAACCATTTCGACCTTTGAGAGTGTTCATCTGTGTGAGTTAAAAATAGCTTCTTCCACTGCTACCTAAGACAAAGAGTGAATGAAGGTCATGAATAAATAATTTTGTCCAATTGAGGTGAAAAAATGTCTGAATTGTGTTCAGACTATATGAGACAAAGCAGAGCCTCCTGCAGACTCAGTTAAAGTCAGGACTGCACGCTGATAACTTCAGGGGTAACTTCAAACCCTGTCAGGCAGCTGTGGCTCTGACCTCTGAACTCTTTAATGCTGGGTGCTTGTAATATTGATCACCTAAGAATAAAAGCTTTGTCCACTCTATTCTAATCTTTTAGAATGCCTGAGTTAGGTGTGTTGAGAAATGCCTGTGTTACAATTAGATTAGATTAGAATGAGGGATCTATGGCCTTATGGACATATGAGGACCTTTTTAAGAAAAACAAATGTCAAATTCACTCTGCAACTACATACATATTTTTACCTGACAAAGACCTCACATTGTCCCTTAAACTAACACGGCAGAAATCACAGGATCCTACAGGTATCTTTTTTACTAGGATAATTCTAGTGATTTTCTATATTTTCTACGGGCAAAGAACCCCATAAAAAGACCAAATCCACCAATGAACTGATCCTACCTAGAGGTATTGCCTGTGTAGCCATGATAGAACGATTAAAAACACATTAATGAGCCACACTGTTGCACTGGGTGACATGTTCCTTCATTACATTAAACATTGTACTGTTAATTTTGAGTCAATTACACATACACTGTCCTGCTGCCAGACACACTCAATAGAGCACCAATTGCGTATTAATCTGCCACTGAAAAAAGTCCCCAACAAATGTATGTACCATGTATGACGTACATGGTCGCAAATACATATCGTAGATACGTATTTGTTTGGAACAAATGGGCTTCAGTCTGCGAGTCACAAACGGGGTATAGGGAAGTCGGGAAGTATTGAGAGATGGACGAACACATTGTTTGGGCTTATTCTTTTCATGGAATCTGAACATATTGCCAGCCTTATCCACAGTGAATACATGAATGCAAAATGAAATGCTTCCATTTTTGCAACTCATGATTTACATTTAAGCTTAGTGCTTTCAAACATGTAGGGGTCATGTTCACCACTCTGCATAATGCAGCTTGTGACAGGGGTACACAACCATGCATTGCCTTGATTCATAGGGTCACAGGCCATAAAGGCACATGATGCTGGCTGTCAGCAGCAGCCGTGTAAAAGTGTTGGCATGGCTGTTGCCTTTTAAGACCATTTACTTTACTTTGTCTTCCTTGTAGTCTTATGGTTTTCTATTTATATGAGTATGGAAAGGCAACATGCGCTTCACACGGTGTACGCATCTGCCTGCTGAGCCGACAGGATGTCATAGCACCAGGTGTCAGAGTCAGAGTGTGCACTATACTGACCAGTTCTCTTTAACGCCAAAAACGATGGGGTTTGTTTGTATCAGTTAGCAGTACGATGAAATCACACACTCAAATTTAGACCATGCATGGAAAAATACGTACATAATGTATCCATAAAAGCTGAGGTAGCCTGAAGGAAAGCCGGGGAATTGCTACTTGCTGTGTTTATCTCTGTGTTATCCAGCTGTTATGATGATAATACACGCTGCTAATGGCCTTGTCCAAAACCAAGCCTTTTCTAAAGCAAACAAGTTGGCTCTTTTCTGTATCTCCATGACTCATACGCAGCCTGAGTGGTTTCACTGTGATTGGTGCTATTTTGACAGGGCAGAAGTGCAAAACAGAGGTGGCCATGGAAACTGACTGCATCCAATGGGAGAACAGGATATGGGTGTGGCTGGCTGATTGACAAGAGTTTCTGACCCGCTCACTTCCTTCTGCCTGGTCAATTAATGACTTTTTCTGCACTCATTCTCCCGCGGGGAGGAAGAAAGAGATATAATTAATTGGAAGTTAGATAAAGATAAAACTGTCACATGATGTAGGGCTTCAAAAAGACTCAGATGAAGGAAGCTGTGTATGTGGCGCATGTAAAAAGAAAAGAACATATCTGCTGCTATATCTGTGCAATATGAACTGAGCTCAGTGAAGTGAAGCATTTATTTTTACACAAGTCGGAGTCTAAATGATTCTCCCCGTTGTTGTGCATTCGATTTTTGGTTGTACCCAAAGTCTGTAGGTTGATTGAAGTTCACTTTTCCAAGTGTTCAAAACACTTAACCTTTTTGTCCCACATTATCTCTCAATGAGGCTTTGAGCATGTCTGTTTTTCATGTGCGTCATTTAATTGCGAGTCACGTTTATCTGAGCGGTGAAAGTCACTCCCCATTCACTTCTTTAGTACAGTTGATTTGCCAATGAACAAGGTGCCTAACTTGTATTTGCTCTTGTACACCTGCTCAAAAGAAGTAGCTTCCAGGTATGAAATCATGCAAAGCAATAATAAACTTTATTTATGTAGGGGGTGTAGCTCAAAGTAACTTTCCTTTCATGACATACGTTGTTAATGTATCAGTTTTTCATTGGGTGTTATAGTCTGTCTTTGTGCTCTGCTCATTTTACAGTTAGTACACACTGATGAGAGGAGAAGGGGAAGAAAGGATGGCAAGATCATAAAAAGTCATGTGGTTACCCTAATGGTTTCCATGGAGCAAACACAAATGCATACGGTACATGGTAGCCTGTTTTTTTAAGCTGTGTAATCATTCTTTAATGCATGATGGTTTTATTGTTTTATGTGTTTAACACATGTTTCATATATCAGTGTAGATACTCTATGTGATGTACCGAGGTTTCTGTTAAGTTTTAGTTTTATGAGAGCTGAGCAAAGCGAATTCCTATGAACTGCATTGAAATGTCAATAAAGTATTGATTAGCAGTGTGAACAACATCAAATATATTTTAAGAGAAACAATGTTCTCCCAAATGAAGCCCTTGCTCCATTTACACAAATCCAACAAGTATTCACCCGTTTAGTGAAACTTGGTAAAGTGTGCGCAAGGATTTTACATTATGATGATGTATCCCGGCATAAAACGCTGCGTAACTCACAGAAAAAAAAACTGTGAATAAACCACACGTCCCTGCTGCTTAATCCCTGAAAGACATTCTGTAGTGTTAACTATGCTTAAAATGTAAACGTACACACATATTTGGAAATATAGCTTCTCTCTCTAACACAATGTCATTGTGTCTCACACTTTAGGACTGTTCTTTAAGGAATATAACATGCTGGTTTAATATCTATCCTGTGTACTGTGACCAAACGTCACGAACTGGATGAAAATGAATTGTGACATGAAGATAGTGTAAATTACCTATGATTTAATACTTAACAAAAGAGGTGGTAGCTAATGTGATTTCAGTGTTCATCATAAACTAAAAACGAATGTGAACTGTGTATTCCATACTATCTTACATGCGTTATATGAAATATCTTGCACCAGTTTGCTTTGAAAATGTACTATGAGTGATTTACATTAGCCTGAAACAATTACTAAATTCGGATTTGCAAATTTAGAGCTATGCAAGTTTGCATTTTGACTGGTTTACCCCAACCCCCCCCCAAAAAAAATAAAATCTTTGGTCACTTACGAAAATAACAGGAATGGAAAGTTGAAACAAATCTTTGATGTAGTGGAGAAAAGAAAATAGGCCGTCTTGCTTATTGCAATGATGTATTCCTCCGCTGAACAGTATATCATGCAATAAGGCAGCAGGGCGAACAACGACGACCCCGGCGGAGTGATTTAGTGAGGACTACACCCAAGCGCCTGTCCGATTGCAGCGGCTTCTTTTCGTTGCCGAGACCAGAAGAAAGCCGGGACGTAACGGAGCCGGGGGGGTTCTGCTTGCTGGAGGCCCGTTAAACCACTGATAAATACAGCTTCCTCGCAGTGTCTTCGTCGCTCAAGAGACGTTTGTGACTTAACCCTACGTATTTTTCATCTTAGAACTAATTCCACCAACATGTCCTGGCAAAGCTACGTGGACAACCTGATGGCTGATGGCAGCTGCCAGGACGCGGCCATTGTTGGGTACACGGACGCCAAATACGTCTGGGCATCGTTTGTCGGCGGTACCTTTGCCAATATAACGGTTAGTGTTCTCTGTGTGTCTTTGCCTGGGCTTACACGGGTGGAAAATGTACATGGTTGTTTGCCGGTGCGTTTGTCTGCATAGCCAGGCCTTGTTGAATGAGGATAAGGCGAGAGCAGTGTGTGGCACACATGGTATCCGGTAGTCACACACACAACATGCATTGGCACGTTGCTTTTCAACGTACCGTCACTCTTTACCTCTCTCCAGTTTAACATACGCAACGACCTTAGCTTTGACGTTATTTTTCTGTTGTTAATAGCCGCCAGCGATGGCTCAAGCCATTGACTTTGTACCGAGAGCTCGAGCTAAAAGGGTTAGCTTAGCAGCGCTAGCTAGCGCCGACTAGCCGTGTTTCCTTGTGATATCGGTCAGATAAGATGTGCAAGTCGGACAAAGCATAACCAATTTCAAGAATTTATACTATACTGGTACCTAATTAAAAATATTTTTCTCCTGGATTTTGTCGGCTGTGTATTGTAAAAAGCTCTTAAATCCTACGGCGGACAAAACCATCTACCTGCACTGTGTAACGTTAACGCTGGTTAGCAAACTACAGCTCGCGGTTAGCTCAAATCAGGCCGGTCATCCCCGTAGGAAAACCATTATCAGCTAACGCTAATAGCGCAAAGTTAGCGGTGCTCACACGCGTTCCCGACGTGCTGGCGTGCCGTTAGTCTTTCTAGTCTTTTCCTATTCGGCTTCTGTGAATCACACTGCCGCTACCGCCCCTTATTTTCCAAGATGGCGGCTACACTCCCAGTTTCTTATTCATTTTGCTCATGGAAGCCAGTCCGTGAACGTTTGGTCACGGTTAACGATTGTAGCGGTCCGAATTAATGCACTGGACACGCGTTTCAAAGTCACCGCGCTCAGACCCCGCAATAGATTGCAGCAGTTAATTGACTAATCAATCGTCTCCGGCGCGTCCATGTGCCTCCATTTTGTCTGTTAAATAAATTATAAGTCGATCACTTCCAACAATCGCATGTAGGCGAATGTATGAGTCGACGTGTGAATGTAACTGACGTTTCGTGTCGACGAGCCTGCTGGCTATGAAATGATGACCCACAGACAAGTGAACGAGTGTGCCGCTGTTGACTTGGGAGTGTCCACTTGAGCCGCTGGGGCAGGGTAACGTTATCCTTTGGAAGACGCAAATTCCATAGTGTTCAATGGACACTATCATCGGTTATTTATTTATTTTTTTTCCTTGTCGGCGTGATGAAGCCCATGGCTCGCAAGGTTTCCAGCATTAGCCCTGCCTTTTAATCTGGTCCCGGTGGTTACATTTGCTAAACAAAATTGGCTATAGGTGTGCATGGAGCGGAATCAGGACGTCAAGCCAGCTGTGCAAGTTTCATGTGGGAATAGAGCATTGAATTCCCAATAGGGGAAGACGGTAACTGTAATTA
>JAVQJF010050528.1:0-17167 GCA_036023855.1 Gadopsis marmoratus
ACTGAACACACTTAAATACACAGGACACTAACGAGGGGATGGACCACAGGTGAACACAGGGGAACAGGTGAAAACACTCCAAAAATCAGAGAAACACGAGGGAGGCTGAGACGGGACACAAACTCAAACACAGGAGAACCAAGGCAAAGAATCAGCTTCTTTTTGTGATTAAAAGATTTTTATTAAACAGAAAGAAAGCATGTATCAACACAGAAGGGCAACAAACAATATAGCTATAAAGACCCGTAAAGAGGTCTGTACACAGAAGGCCAGGAAGTTAATTTTGTGTCTCGACAAAGACCCTCTTCTTCTTCTTCTTCTTCTTCTTCTTCAAACCAAGGAGGTGTCATTTCTTATTACGTTGCATTTAGTGTATTCGTGCAACAATAAAACGCTCCCCCTGGCCATCCTTTGAACTCTTTCTGACTAAATGAACTGCCTGATTTTAAATAGACACCCGAGTCTCTTGGGAAGGATGAATTCAGAATGAAAGTTTCCTCATCACATACCAGGTAACGTGAAATGAGTGTCTGACGCTGAATGCCTATACTGTCATAATGCCAAGCTCAATAATACCATAAGCTTGTCTGACAGCTTATATGTTGTCAGACGTGAAATGACGAGCTGTAAACATCTTCCAAGTTTATGTTTGTATCAGTGCTTGCAGGGAGAAATAAGGAATGGCACAGGTGAATTTCGATGAACTCTATAAAGGCAGACATCAGGGTGGCTTTGAGGTCAAGCGTTCAGAACAAATGGTACAATGTTGTAAGGCATGTAGTCCAGGCAGCCTGAGCTAGTGTTTCAGTATGCTGCCAGAGCACTGCGTCTGAATCTCCATAGAGGAGGTGTCAAATGGCCTCTGCAGCAGTTACTATCCAGACCTGTACTGTTACTGGATACATGCTGCTGTCACAGCCTGCTCTGTGAGTGTGTACGCATGTGCACATGCAGGGAATGTTGTCTATGTTCCTTCTTGTGTACCTTCTTTGTTTGCACCAATGTATTCTATATTTCATGTGCATGAATATACTTCTGTGTTGTGCTTTGTGTGTATCTTTGTTGCCTCTGCCATATGCACAACAACAACTCTCCACCCTGATGGAGCAACAGTGTTTGTGTCTGCATCAACTATGCTTGTATTTTGTGAAATGCCCTTTGAGCAGGTAGAGAATGTTTTCTATGTCTTTGGAATATGCCTTTATGTGTACATGCATTGCCTGGACCTGTCTGTAGCAAAAACGTCCTCTTGGGGACAATAAACTATCTATGCCCTGCTCATGTGTTTCCTGGGAAACATGTTTGAGTTCACGGATTTCGTCTCCCCCTCCCGCCGCGAGAGGAAAGGCGTCACAGAAGTACATAAACTCTGGCAGACTGTGTTGGCTCTGATGAAGAAACACACAATAGCCAAGTCTCAAAAGGGAAATACCCATAAAAGGTTAACAAATGTCACCTCTTAGACGGCTCTCACAGTCTATTAATCACATTACATAAAGGGAATTATCTATTACAGTGGGCTCAAGCAGGGCACAAGAGTAATATAGGCTTCTTTGAGCACCATTACTTGCTTTCCAACTATGGTTTTCATAGGCACAGACAAGCCTGGCATAGCCATGCAAACAAAGGCTGCATCGAACGCCAGAGAAACCGGAAGTTCAGAGGTGGAAATTCCAACTAAATATCTTGACATTTTCTTCTATATGTCTCCACGGTTACATTCTGTCTTTTAGATTCACAGACTGTCTCTGTAGAGAAAGATCAATATCTCTACAAGTTTCTAGTCACTGCAGATTAAAGCTGCACCAATCAATATTTTTGTATTAATAATGGATCAAATGACCATGTCTAATGTGATAACAATAATGTGAGCTGCTCAGTGACAAACCACCGATTATCACTTAACTCTAAAGTTCTCATCGGCTCTACAGAGCATTTTAGCATCATTCAGCTCATTGTTTTGGTTTTACAACCTGCAGCTTCCCTATTTAGTCATTTTCTATAAATCCATCTAAGACAAGCAGGTCCTCATTAAAGCGCAAAATTAACATGTCACCTTCAGACAAACAAAACACATCAGGGTTCTTCATTAAACTTACCTCAGTTGCCAGCAGTTCTTTACAGAGCACACATGAACCTTTGCCCTGTCTCTAAATGAAATGTTATATAAGCTTCTGTTTAGGAATTCTCTTTGAATATTGTTTCTTAGCTCTAGCTTATTCCAAATCTCCTCCTTCCATTGTTCCTTATGGATCGTTAATAGTTTTTGTTTATATTTATATATATATTATATATATTTATACTATATTTGTCTATATTTATATTACACTGCGAATTATTCCTGAAAGCAAAATGTAAATCATATGAAACAGTTCTGCTGTGGAACTGACCTGTCCAGTTGATGGGGGAAAGGTTGACCAAATCACGTCAGCCTTTCCCCCATCAGCTGGACAGGTCAGTTCCACAGCAGAACTATTTCATATCTCTGCTTTACAAGACATGAATCCCATCCCATATCCCTTTTAATAGCCCACTTAGCAGTATATTTATGTACCCCAAGAAAGAAACTCATGGCTCGACTCTGGATATCATTACTGTCAGGAGTATGTCAAAATCCCCACACTACTGCAGCATAAAATAAAATTAAAGCCAACCATCAAATCAAAAAGTGTAATACTAATAATATAAGACTTTTAAATGGGCCATACTGCTTGAGTACTTTTACATCTGACACTTCAGTTATCTTTTCCTGCTAATACTTCTGCACTTTTACTCAAGTAAAATATTAAGTGTAAGACTTGTAGTTGGAATAAAGTTGCATGATAACACAGTTTTTGTGAGTAAGTTTATGTTCAAGTGTGTGTGTCTCACAGCACAGGGGGGCAGCTCTGCCTCACCTGTGGGTGCAGCCACCCTGTCTCTGCACGGTCAGAGCTGGCGGGGTGTTCCCCGCTGCTTCTCTGAAGTCATCGCCACTCCCCCACTGAGCGGGGCTGCATGCCTCTGTCTGCAGGGTGCTGACAGTTGTGGCATCCTCCCTTTCTCCTCCTCCTTCCTCTGTGCTTCCTCCACACCATCTCTCCTCCATCTTCGGCTCCCCACAGTGGCAGTTTAAGTTGACATTCCCAGTGTATGCCTGAGGGCTTTCAGCAGGACATTGTCCTTTTTCATGCAGGAGGGCTGATGACAAGGGAGACCACCTACGTGTGCAGTTCAGTCAATGAATAGAAAATTTGAAGTAGAAAGTAGAAATATGGGAAATTCGAATTTCATGTTTTATTGTCATAGATAATATAAAGATAAGATCGACACTTAGAGTGTGTTATGCATTGAAGGCGAGTATGTTTATCTATAGATTTTAGGTGAAAAAATAACTTGTTTGCAAAAATTGAAAATCATTCACGATTTACAAAAACATAATTGCTGTGTAGTGAAGAGGTACAACCCTGTTTTTAAAGTGTATACGCACAAATATCAGTTTCAAAACATGCAATTTGCCAGAAGAATTGGAGACATTCAACCAGAATAAGATTGAAAATAGCAGAGTTGATATAATATTAAAAAACAGACACTGTATATACACAAACATCATATGAGCTTCTTTTCCTCCCTTCTTTCTCTCCATCTGTGTTATTTCTGTCCCTCTTTTCCACTCCCCTCTTCCCTCCCATCTTCCTCTCCCATGGGTTGTTTGCCTGATTGATATAAAATGCATTGCTTTTGAATCTTTAATTCTCATTAAACCAAAGTGTTCAAGGCCTGTGTAATAGCTAGCAAATTCAAAATTGCCATCAATTATCGCTCTAGACCTCTCATTAGAGATTCTGGCCACAGTCTTGGGCTTCTGCTGCTGCTGCTGTCCCCGACAGGACGCTGGCAGGTCCGCCTCCACTAGTGAGGAAAAAAGTGCAAAGTCATAGAGAGGGAGAGCCACACAATTCCTCTCTTTTTCTCTCATTTGCCCATTTTTATCTCCCTCTCAGTTGGTGTTACATTACACAGGCAAATGGACTTGGAAAAAGATAATAGCGGTTATGAGCTATTAAAAATATCCAGTCCCCAAATGTAACTAATTACTTTGGATATAACAACAAGCCCATTGTGGCATGCACTGCAGATGTTTCAGATGTTAGTTTTTAAAGTGTGTCAGAGTAGCTTCTAATAAAAAAATCTGTACCAATAGCTGTATTCATAATTTTAAAGATGTTTAACATTTGTGCATCAGTTGATGCCTCCTGAAACCAAATGTTCTCATAGATCAACTGCCACTGAGTGACGTGATGCCCCTTCTCTTCATTGAAGTGAAAAAAGGCAGGTCATTCCACGTATCTAGAGTCACATAATTCATGAAAACAGACCTCTTTTTACTTGTTTCAAGATGATTTCCAAACAGTGTGAGAGAAAGTTCCACACCTTGGTCTGAGAGTCTGAGAGACGGCAGGGTTGATGCACGACCAACTGATGATCCATTGACTCGCGGTCATTCTGCAACAGCATTGAGTTACCAGATTAATTGGATGCATCAGCTGTAGACGATTTCCTCTGCTGACTGTCACAGAGAGCCGGACGGGCCCTGAGCGACACGCTTTGAACCTTACGGGGAGCGATTCATCAAGATGAGTGGAGAACGTTTGCCTTGATTTTGCTACGGGGACTGGAGGGCCTCTCAGAATGCAGATCGGAGTCGCTACTTTGCTGTATGTACAATGAAGGTAACACACATTTATACACTCTCTGTGTTACACAGACACACACAGACTCACACACACCACATTGCGTTTGCCAAGCCCAATCAACAGGACCCCTGGGGAGCAAGAAGGGGAGAACCAAATTCAATCAGGCTATTGATTTGAGGGTGTGTTTGAAAATGGAGGGGAAGTGTGTATGTGCTTGTGTGTGTGTATCCTCACACAACATGTCAAGGCCCACTTTTGTCTAAAACAACCCTACAAGTAGTTCTATTTAAAGGACTATCAGCAGCTAGTGTGGCTGCAGCTGGATAACGCTCTTGTTTCTGCAGCCGCGCAGTTACATCCTCGAGCAACGTCCTCCAGGATGCCGCGTGAGTTATACTAAGGCTGACGCACTTCAACCCAAGCTTGGCTGAATATCAGCATTACTACAAAACATTGCGGCGAGGGCCTCATTTACAAAAGACTACCCTCGTGTCATAGACACTAAAGGGGACATGTGCACAAATATGAACAGGCAGCTGGTTTTCTGAACCTGCAGGTTTGGTGTTGCGATATGCTGTGTGTTCGTTTATGACAGCCTGTCTGCCGCTATTCGTTTCACATACAGAACAGTTGTTTGGTGTTTTGGAGCCTCCCAACTAAAGCATGATTTCTGATTTATTCGACCTCTATTTTTTTTTGCCCCCAAGTGAGCACACACCTGACCTGTACACGTGAGTGCTAATCTGATGCTGCTCTGTAACTGACAGTGTTCGATCAGCCATCACTGAAAAGACATCTGTACTGATGCATAAAACTGAGAGGTAAATTTCCTTGTTACTACACAACACCATGTCTGGGTATAAGGGGGCAGGATGAACAGAAAGTGTGCTATGATAAATGTTATGCCCCCCGGAATGAGGCAGCAGTTTATGTATAGAGGAAGAGGAGCAAATGATCTCTTTTTACTAGTGTGCAGGTGGTGTGATAAATCTCCCACCCCGGTGGCCATTTTAAGAGCAGCTTGGCCTGTTTTTGAGACCCTCAAGACTTGGCTCTCTTTGGAGAGACAGGCAGGGACCAGAGATGCACTTTGTATATTCTTAGGCTTAAACTGTATTTTTATATATGGGATCCAATGCTTTATTAGTAATCACTTTATCTATACTCTATATTTTCTAATATACCAGAAAATATACCAAACTGCTGTTCAGGTCTTGCTACAGTCTGGCACATCTTACTGCCAGAAAAGTGGGACTCCTGCTGTTAAGAACAATAGCTGGTGTGATTTGCATGCATGATGGAGGTTTTGGGTCCAGAATCCTTGGAAAAATTCACATTCTGGGGAAAATATCTTAAATAAACTGTAAGTAGCCACTCAGAGAAGCCACAGAATGAAATATTGACCATTCTTTGAATCAATACAGACATTCATTTTAAAGGAATTATTCAACATTTTGGGAAATAAACCAATATTTTCTTTCTGTTTCGAGAGTTAAATGAGAAGACATATGCAAAACTGAAGACGAGCTTAGGGCTAACAGGCTGTGCCTTTTTTCTTATTCGGAAGTCAAACAGAAATATAAAATGACAATTTGGGGTTTTAGGGTGCTGTAACTACTGATCAACAGCAGCCAGATACATTGCCTTCCCCTGAGTCTTGTCACACTGAGGTTGCCAGGCAACCAGCACTATAAGGTAAACAAGATACAACATGTTAATTTACAGGTGCTGGTAGGGATGTTTAGGAACTAGCTATTTCCACCTCCTAACTCTGGCTCCATACTTAATGCGCAGATATGAGAGGGGTACTGGCCTTCTAATCAAACTCTCTGAAATGTTGAACTATTCCTTCAAAAAAGCACAAATCATTTTCCCAAATGTTTCCAATGCCGTGTTCTTTCAAGGCTGATTTCTGCTGGATACATTTCAATTCTATCATTGTGGCAACTGACCCCTGAGGTGAAGGTCACCATTCCAATGCTGTTCATTGAAATGAGTTCCTCACTGACGCTTACAAAATGCAACTACATCTTCTTTTGATACATGTTCAGTAGGAAGCTGCTGAGGACGGTGGCACAGATGTCCCAATAAAACAGTTGTCATTGAAAATAGAACTGTCATCCACATGAGTTACCGCTCAGCTATTTATTTCCAGGTGAAGGAACTATGTGCTTTTCCTGCACACACTGATTCACAAGGACTCGTAGGCATGGCACTGTGTGTTAGTCCTATTAGTCTTGTTTACCTCTTTATACTGGACACAAGAGGAAATCGATATGGTTCTCTGACAGGTCAGTAAACAGCCTCCATGCGATATTTACTGGTGTCAAGGTTCAGCTGCCCTCCTCTTGCTACCATCTCCATCTACCCCACCCGTGTTTAGTTTTCTGCCCAAGCCAAGTCACTCCATCACTAGGCCTTCTCATTGACATATCCTCCCTTCTCCTTCTGCCGCTATCGCCCATCAGGGTGGCAGGGTCTTTAATTGATGTGGAACCAAATGGGTCCTGGAAAAGGCCATTTAAGCCTGGACTGGTGACACTGCTGCTCAGACAAAATGATAAAGCTTCTTGTTGGAGATAAGATGAGGCAGGGAGGCTAGCAGAGACAAGGACGAGACAGCAGATATATTGGGGGAGCTGGAGCAGGGCCTATGTACTGTATGTAGATAGTGTGTACATGTATGCATGTGTGTACGGTTGTGCTGATCTTACTTGTAAGCATTTGCATTCCTTGCTATCAGTGCTCATTTTCCCATTTTCAAATACAGGCATTCATGTTTGTCAAAACTGTATGATGATCAGCTTTCACCTGCTTTGTAATCTTGCCTCAGCTACAATATGCTTCCTTGTTTTATAATTATTTCACAGGGCATAGTTGAGTGTATCAGTGTCACTCTTTGCTTTATGTCAATCTACTGACACTGACAGCACTAAATAGAAGAGGTATAATGTTAACCATGTTCACCATCTTAGTTTATGTGTTAGCATGGAAACATATGCTAATTTGCACTAAGCAGAAAGTACAGCTGAGGCTGAAGGAAATGTCCTGAGTTGTGCAGGTATTTGTTCATAAACCAAAGTATTGGATAATGAAAATATCTGGGGTCCATGGATGTATTTACCCAATTTTACGGCAACTCATCCAATAGTTGCTGAGATATTTCAATTAAAAGCGAAAATGCAGTGTTGGTAGACTACAATGTCTGTTTATAATAGACAGAGCAGTGAAGCAAAGCATTAGAGAAGACATATGGCCATGTTTTCTTCATGTTTATCTGCATCACCATTGTTCAGACAGGAAGGAAAGTATGATCGCAGTGTTGTAGAAAGAACGAATCATCAACTGCATACAGTAAATATTGTATATTTATCAGATAATCAGAGGTTGAAAGGCCAAGTGAAGGAAACAGAGAAAGAGACAAGGCAAGCAAAAAGCCCTTACTCATACAGAGATAACACGCTCTATTGTGGGAGTTTGAGTGTGAGGATGGAGCATCTGCTCCTGCCCATTGGGCCTAGTGCAAGCAAACACTTTCACACACACACACACACACACATACACAAACAAACACATACACACACACACACACACACACATACACACAGAACCAAACTGCAGCTGATTCTAATGAGGCCGAGGCCTGCTGGGCAGCAGGATGGCTGTTCCAGCCTGTCTCTGCCTCTCTGATTCTTGTCCCAAAGCTCCTCACACGTCATCCACTGTTTCACACCATCCGCACTGTTTTACACTCAGCCATGTTTCCTCCCAGCGATTCAGAGTAGCCTCACATTCACAGGCTTGACTAGACTGGACTAGAATACAATAGGATACAAGAGAAGAAAGGCATCAATTGCTTTCTTTCAGCTGCATCCATAATTTTCCTCTATCAGACATCCTGAAGTAATTGTAATATTACACCATAACTATTTACCAAAGAGTAAAAAATAATTTATATGATTTAGTATAAATAAGTATTAATTTAATTGTCATTTAGTTTGGTTGTTCAAATAGCATGAAGCTTATTGTTGATATAATACCGCAGTATGAATTAGGCTTAAAACTAATTTAAAGCTGTGAGCTGATTGGAACAAAAAATAAGATAAGACAAAAAGCAGTGTACAAAATATCTCACTTAACCTATTTGTACTTTACAGTTTGATTTAAAATATTGGTGCTTACCTGTGGTGCAGATCCAGAAGTGGTAGTTCTAAGTTGGCTCCAGCACTGGAGCTAACCAGTCAAGGGAAGTGGAAATGTAACCTCTGTAATCCTCCTGGTGAAGTTTCTCACTGGCAGGTGAAAAGAAGTGGCTTTTCATTGCCAGCGAATGGAAGGGCGAGGCTGTCTGTGTCTGCTGCATACCCACACTGCAAAAAGGGCAATTCAAGATCAAATTTTAGAATGATCTTATCATTAAGTTATCCAAGAATAATAGTATTCTCCATTGTAATATTCGCCTAGTAAAGGAAAACCAAATGGCCTAGCTGATGTCTAGAACCTTTTTTTCTTATGCATTTATTGTTAAAGCAAATGCTAACATGCTAAAGTAAGATGGTGAACATTGTAACATTATACCTGCTAAACATCAGCACGTTCGCATCGTTATTGTGAGCTTAAAGCACCACAGTGTTTCAGTGTAGCTCTTCTCCCTGTTCCCTCCCCCCCCACCTTCTTTAAATAAATGAAGATATTTTTTCTTAACCTATTGGCAGATCATTTTGTTTAATACCAGTGGATTTCTACAGAATATTGAAGCTTGTTCACAGAAGGCGATTAGTTTGCAGTGTCAAGCCGGACGTTAGCAATGGAGTTAGCATCTAGTGACGATGACTGCAGTCCGGGGAAAACAAACTACAAAAAAAAAAGATTTAATAAATGAAAAAATATATATTTTTCTTCTCCCACAGATATCCACGCTCCTTCTGCAGGCTCACTGATGTGTTGCAGTGTTTGCCTCACCAGGGTCCGCCCATTTTATCTCATCCAACAGCTCATTCAGACTCTTTGATTCTCCTTCATGCCCACTAATCATTCACTCTCTCTTTCTCTGTCTCAGAGTTTCATCAACCGAAGGGACGAGCCCAAACAAATCTGCCTAAAGCCTTTGCTGGGCTGAAGGTCTCATAGGAATGATACCTATTACCTCTTATTTCAAATGACACTAATGGCATATTGGCATGCATGCAGATTAACAGATTATTGTATTTGTGTGTGTATGCTGGGTGAGGAGTGCAACACCCATATGAGTGTATAATCCAACTTCTGAGCATCCTTTATCATTTCAGATCACTTCAGAAGGAATCTCTCAACTTGTGCGTTTGCCCTCCCACCTCAAACTGGCATAGGCAGTTGATTCCTTGAAAGCTGAATCAATCCATTACATCTCTGTGAAAACATAATTTTGATGCGATTATACGCACATTTAAATATTTCATTGAATTCATAATTCATATATTACCACTACCATTTAAAAGTATTATACCTGCAAAATGCATGGATGTCTAACCCCGTCTCACTCACTGTACATCCTCTTTGTCGGACAGGATGGCAGCAGTCTGCTTTTGCAGATGGTTGTTGGGGCTCGGCTATTTTTAAAAAGATAATAAAACCATCAAAAAAATGGGACTCGGAATGTCAGAGAGGTAAAGAACAGGAGGGGGCAAAGTCATCAAAAATGTCCCCAAGGAGTCATCTCATCCTTTATTTCAAGCCCTGTAGCTAAACTAATATAGTGAAACGATCTAAGATGGCTCTTTATTTCTCACCCTCATCTTATGGGTACGTGCGTTTGTGTGTGTGTGTGTGTGTGTGTGTGTGTGTGCATGAGTGTACCCTTGTGCCTGATCATTGTGAGAAGAGGTGCTAAAATGGTACCCTATTGGTTTCAGCATTTTATCCATAGATTCCCCTTCTGCGAGAGATTAAACTTTGCTACCCTCACGCAATGGCACACCACGGAAACGTTAGCAAGTAATGCGCTGACATCTGATTGTGTTGCTCACCCGTCACATGCTGAATTCCCGAATTTCCAAATCGTCTGAGATCATTTGGACCAATTTAAGCATTCTGGTTTGTGAAAAGAAGATGTCAAGCGAGAGAAAGAGAGACCGTTACCATTATCAGAAGCTAACCAAACCATCTGTCGTCTCTTTGAAGTGGCTGAAAAGCCAGACAGTCTTGCTGCAGCTTGGTGGTAAAATGTTTTAGTTGTACTGGGTCAAATAATAATTACATCTTGTGTGTGTGTGCGGCTGGGTTGGATGGCTTATTGCTGGCGTCACTGCACCGGTAGGGACAGTCTTCTATTAATTTGATCTTTGACAGAGATAGATTGGAAGTCATTTTGACAGACTTCAGAAATTCCCATTTGCTAACCTGATGTGCTTCTGCTGCAATATCTGAAAGATCAGCAGGCGATTAAGCAGCAAATCATCAACCAAAGGCATTCTTCTTTCATCAGAGAATACAGCTTTGTCGTCGGACCAGGTGCAGCTTGTGCATCCAATATGCCTCCGAGCACTGCAGTGAATTCAAATCCACTTCCTTACGAAACTTAAAGTCCAGCTGAGGCTCTCTCTGCCTGCTCTGTCCTAGTTAGCTTCTCGGTGCCTCAGTTTTCTACAGACTTGGAGACACTGTCAGGTGGGGTTGAGATTTTAGAAATGCTTACAGGTATGGATGTGGCTGTCTGTGTCAAATTGTCATTAGTTTCTCTGCAGTGCTGTACATTTCACCCGTAGTAATTGCGTGTATGGTAATTTGAATATATAGGCGTGGACTGCGTCTGCTTCCAGCACGCACTTCATAGTGTTTCGATAGTGTGCTCTGATGAGGTTATTACTATGGGAACAACGAGGCAGAAACAATCATGGGACAGTTTTTATTTATTCTTTTTTTTAAATAGTTTTGCCCCCTGGGAGCCACAGAAATGGCTGTAAATCCAACATTAACATATTATCACCTATTCTGTAATACAGGGCAACATCAGCATTCAGTTGGAGTTGTGTTTGTGTCCAAATGATTGTAAGTCCAGTCTTCACTCTTGCTTTTGTTTTTGCTACTAGCATAAAACAGTCAGGTTTTTTACAAGGAAGAGGAATCCATGGAATAAAAAGACAATATCTCTGGTTATGCTGAATTCATTGAGATGATTTTTTAACCAGACAATGATATACTGTAGTGCAATGCCAGATCAGTGCAGTGCTCTTTTGATATAAAGATATTGAGTATAGTAGCTTTAAGGACCACGGTTCCTACACGTTCAATTTAGATTCTTTGCGATGAATGCTCATTCCTGTCATTTGCTTTCATTACATTTCATTGTCGCTATGCGCTGTTAGCGGTAACTAGGGCAGCTAATAGAAGGTTTGCTGTGGAATTGACTCTCCTAGATCACAAAATGCTCATTTGTCCAACATTACTTAGAATGAAAAGATTACTTTCTTTAACCAGGTCCCAGTTGTATTCATTATCAGCAAACACTGCAGGCACTAGAAGTAGTAGGAGAAAAGACAAAGCAATACAAGCAGAGAAATAGCCTCTTTCATGTGTCTACACAGCATATATTGGCCATTTGCATAGTGACAGTAGCTACCAGAGGCCTGCCACATCTACAGAGCCACCTGAGACGCTGGGGTAATACCCTCTTGCTACTTAAAGAAATGAATGATAATGATGATAAGCACACATACACATCACTTCCTAGCACTAAGAGAGTTAACACTTTACTGGGTCGCTCACTTCCAAAAGAAGAAGAAAAAGCGAATAAATACAAAGAGATGCAGGACAAGAGGTCACGGAAGTGGAGGCAGTTTCATGTGGGAGCGTAAGGGTCAGGTCTCTTGTTCTCACCGCTGTCTCAATAAGTCAGTCCTGGGTCTCTCTCTCTCTCTGAGTTCAGCTCCTACCTCTGCCTGCCTCCACTGCTGTCACTGCAAATCAGCATTGTGTTAATGCTAACATCTCACTTCACCACTCCTGACTCTCTGCTCACCCACTCAGGAGACAGGGGGGAAGAAAAAGGAGAGAAAGACAGCAAGGATGCAGAAACAATGCCATAAAGGCCAACAGTGACCAGAACATAAGATAAGAATACAATTTAAAAAAACAAAATTCCAATTCTAAGGAAAGAGAATACATTTTTACACATTAGACAATCTATGAAAAATTTGCGAGGGTCATTTCTCCACCTCCGAAAAGCAGGTACAAATTGTGCAGGTATATTGATGCGAAAAGGGAACTTGTGTTCTGTCCCAAAATCTCACTGACAGCAGACAGCGGGATCACATCGCAAAATGTCTCCAGGGAAATTGGAAGAAACGAAGCCGTTGTCACATCAATTCCACCACTGAACTGCACCTTTTAAGCACTCCTTCACTTGCAGAATGCTGATTGCATAATTAGCTGCTGCTTTTAGTAAATCAGATGCTAATCACACACAGATTGCGACTGCAAAGAGAATGAATGCTTTCTGGCACTGGGTCTTTGCACATCCATCAATCAGCTCATCTGTCCATCAGTCAGCATGATCGAGTCACCAAAGCCCATAACACGAGTTACTGTGCTGCCTCATTGCCTCAGTATGCTTTACTGGTTGGATAGTTTTATTGAGCGTCAGACAAAATAGTCCTTGTAGCTATTCTTCCTGCAGCTCGGCACCCTGAATCACTGCCTGGGAGACAGTATATACTATAAGACATGTGGAAGGTCCAGTCTGAATGTGGTATTATATAATTTTACCCAGCAACTGGGAGCATAACTTCATTACAGCTGTAGAACTGTGGCTTTTATGTGCACTGCAGGCCGTATGAACCATGCAGAGCACCCATACTGCAGAATGCTATGCATGGGGGAGCATAATATTGTGTATTTCTTTATTTTAAGTCTGGACTTTTGAAATGTTGGTCCAAACTAGACACAAAACCATGTAAGTAACAAAACTGAAATGCAAAATGTGTAGTGAAAAACTACAACAACCAAACATGCACTGAAAATGTATTCAAGCCCAATAATTATGAAGAGCTCAAATTCAAAAACAAAATAATACCAATCTGGGCAATGAAGCTGATGGCACCATCTGCGCAGAGACAAACCGCCATCGCCATGCAACTCACGTGATAACATTTGCTGCATCTTCACTGTATATGTAAGCAAAGAACCAAAAGACAGCAGCACTCACAGGTTACTGGATATGCAGGTTACATATTTTCATAAATATAAAATCTTTGCTTTAGGCTCAAAAACAGGCTCCGACTGTATTTTCATGTTTCCTTTGTTACGTGTCGTCACAGGAAGGACATCATGTTCGGTAGGACATCTCAAAAACCACCTTACAGATGATATGAGACAGTTGAAATGAAAGGAGACAGTTTCAGACCAGAGAATGATTTGAAATTACATGAACACAAATGATCCTTTTCTTTTGTGATAGTCACTGTGGTGTTCTTGTAATATGTGCTGTCATTTTCTAGGCGGTATCTGCCATAACTTGTTGTTGCATTGTGCAATTCAGTTGAGAAATGAACACATCTAGTTCCAGCAATCATGCAAAATATGTTTGCATTACATCTATACTGTAGATGGTTCCAACATGATAAATGTACTGGCCATAAGTGGCCGTGGCAAAGGTTATACTTACTTGACACTGTGCACAATTTATCTTTGTTAAAAGTGCTAATATTACCAGATACTCTAGGTGATACATATTCAGTCACTGCAGCATGACTATTTCTTACTATGTGGATTTTGATGCTGATTTGAAACTAGATTCACATTAAACTTTTAAAACATTGTCTATTAATAAAATATCAAATTGAAAAGATTGTACAATTTTTGCAGAGATATGCCAATATATGTGCTTTCCACTTTGCTAAATATGATGCTTTCCCCAAAGCTGAAGAAGTGATTTGTTTTCATCTGTATGTATTATATGTTATTGCCTTAAATACGGATTAAAATAATTTGTCTTACCACGCGACCCCATTGCAGTGCTGCTCACATCATCAAAAAAAGCACATTTACCTCACGTAAAATGTGTTTTTTAATGCCACCGACACTTTATGACAGATTTAAATACATTAGCATCCCGTTCTAGCAGGACCCATATAAATGTGGCAAGTGCCCACACAATGAAGTGCGCACAGTTTGTTTAATAAATCCTCCATTCCAGCCAAGATATGGAAAGAGTGGTAATGAGCGATCTGTTATCGCTGTTCGTGTGTGAAGTCATTAGAGGATGTAATTAACTACTATTGTACTAGAGATGGGTCATTATCAAACGAGTCTGAGATGCGCTTACCATCGATGTGATTTTCCTGCTCAGGATGGTGACCTACATGGGGGTGAGAAGTTAAAGACGCTTTGTCGTGAGGCTGCCAGACTGTGTTGATGCTGTGTTTACAGCAGCGTGTTGTGGCTGTGATCACAAAGAAGTTCTGCTTTTAGGATCACCTACAGAATGCAGATGAAGCACACTCTTTCCTCACTTTCCAGTGCGGACGCAGCATTATGAAGACGTTCATCACTTTACAAAAGTGTTTGCGCTGAGAAAACAAAACAGCCCCTTTGTCAGTCACAGATATGGAAAACAATAAAATGCCCGTCCAGATCTCATGTATGTGTGCACTTTTTCAAACCATTGTAGTTTGTACCACCTCCTAGTTTCTTTCAGTCTCCAGAGAACCAACTGTGTTCGAACGAGGTTCTTTCAAATGAGGGAAACCTGACACTTTGCTGTGTTACTGTCAATCAAAGGTTGGATCTATTTGTTTGTTTCCCCGTTGTGTCTAGATGATAAATCATTGATTGCCACATTGAAATCCTCCTGCTGCAAGAATGTAATAAAACCCTGAACATCCTGGCAGATGAGCTGAGACTGAGCATTTGTACAACAAGCCACTCCTTGTCAAACAGTTCCCTGAAGCCACAAGAGACACAGTCAGGAGGAAAGTCACAAACTGCATTTCCCAAGGTGCTCTTGTCTTTGATTTATGCTCAAGTTCTCACACTCTTCAAAGGTGGCAAAAACTGAAGACCTATCAAATGCGTGTGTGTTTGTGGTAGAAGAGTTTTTGTTTTTGCTGGGATTAACAAAGCTATTTCATATGTGATGTAAACTGACTTCTGTGATTATGAACCCATTGACATACAGTAAACCCAGTTTCAGGTCATATAACCTCCAGGTTAGCCAAACCAATTTGAAAGACAAAATCAAGGCGAATGGTAGAATAAGTACAAAAACTATCCGATGTAATGTTTATGTATGTTATGTCTCTTTTTGTACTTGAATCTCCAAAAGGTCACTTTGCATTCCATTCTGTAATGAAGTCGTGCATTTATTTCCACCTTTTTATAATGCTTTTTTTTTTTTTTCTAAACAAGAAATCCCTGGTGGCCATGCATCTCTCTGGGAGCATTGCTCATGTTCATGTTTGTCTAATACTCATAGCAATATAAAAAGACATGACTGAACCCTAATGTCCTCCTGTCAGATAACTACAGGTCACCTGATTAGTCGTACTAACACCGCTACTGACTTTATACTTGAAGACACTTTTTGGGGGTTTTCCTCCACAAAAAGGTTTATGTTTGTCGATCTTCCCGGGGAGTGTGCCTGTGTTTACTGTACCCACATATACATTTCTGTGGTGTGTGTATGTTTTTAAATTTTTTAGAGCGTGCTTTTAACACACTGAATAGTGTTTATTTCCATTTTCTCCACACGTTATCTCACTCAGCAACATGTGAAGCTATAATTTCCTTGTTTCATGATAGATTATGAGTAACCTTGGCTCCATTTGCTTGTTGATGGCTCCCATCTTCCACAGATTGACAGTAAATTCGTCCAGACTAACAGATCAAGGCTCTGGTTCTTACTGGTGTCTCATTGCTCTAACAGCCAACAGATTTGATGTGGTGTTTATAGATTTACCCTTGCGTCGGCTGGGTATGCAGATGGGGAGGATTGACCTGCTGCGACCTTGGAGGCGTGCCCTGGCGGAGGACGACGATGACCTCGGGATGGGCAGGACATGCTGCAATGCAGCAGAGCAGATCAGTGGCGCTGCATGCTCTCACTCACATACACACACACACACACACACACACACACACACACACAAGCACATAAACTGCAGCTCACCAACACTCTTACTGTACATAAATATGGTGCCATTAAACAGCAAAGCATGCACAGATGCACACAAATCAATATAAACACACACTCTCTCTCTTTGTCTTCCTGGATAAGATGGCAAGGGCGTGTCTTCATCAACCTGCCACTGCCTGGCTGGCTAAAGCGCACCCACCACCCACATGACTCTGCATATTGAACAGCACGTGAACTCGCACATGCTCACACACATTTGCTTCCACACACCTTCATAAATGCACACAGAAGGAGAGTGTCTGTAGATGTGCACACACACACACACACACACACACACACACACACACACTGGACTATTGAGATGTGGAAGTAACACATACAA
>JAVQJF010050532.1:0-32447 GCA_036023855.1 Gadopsis marmoratus
GTGTGTGTGTGTGAGACCCCCCCCCCCCCATGTGCACACATGTATGTGTGTTAATAGTACAGGGAGGGCCAGTAAACTCGGTGAGCCTGATGACCAGAAAGTTTGTCAGCACCCAGGTACCCTTCAAGCCCATCATCACCTGGACCTCCGTCATAAACCCGAGGTTTATTATATATTTGGGTCTAGACATGCTCAGCAACAGCTCAGTCTTAAAAAATAATTAAATAAATAACTAGTAGAAGCGATTTCATGAGACCATAAAGTGGAACATGCATCAAGGAGATTACTTATAAGTCAAAGGTTGCAGCCTTAAAACTGTGTGTTGGTGTGTGACTTCTAGCCTTTCTAAAATGGCTCCTAGTCCAGGGAAAACCTAAAAAGTATTTATCAAAAAAAATGCTATTTTGTACCAACTAAGAAAAAGACATTTGCTTTTAGCTTGAAACACGGGAATCTTTTCACTGTATCCAATGAGCTTTGAATGGGCTTCCCAGTGCCAGGAGTTGTTTATGGTCAGAACTGAAAAACAAAATGCACGCCGCTGTGTGTGGTTGGCAGTTGTTTTTTGGTGTTGTTTTGCAGTAAAATGTCACATGAATACTATCATAAAATATGCAACTGAGAGAAACAATGAATCCACCCTCCTGTAAGCACTTACCAACACTGGAGGGAGGCAGAAAAAAAACAATGGAGGGCGAGCTGCTGCATGTAAGTACCATATTTGTTTCTGCTCATGAATTTGGTGAAAAAATGCAATGTGCGTCTCCAATCACAGATAATAGTGTGTTGTATTTGGATAGTAATCATATACAACAAAACACACCTACCAGGTACTAGTTGGATCAGGTCTAATAGTAACACACACTCCCGTCAGCTTCCTGCAGTGTTGATGTAGCTCACGTTGGATGCAGGTCAAGTTTAGCTTGGAACACATGAGTTAGCATTAATGTTGTCACAGTACACCATGTTTTGTTTTTTTTTATTTTCAAATCTTGCAGGCTTTGTTTATATCTGTAAAAGGCCTTTGACTCTCCTCCCACATGGTTCATAATAGCTATAGGACCATGTCAAGGTTATTGGAAAAAAGAACACGCTTCTGTTTAGACTTTTTACAGATAGGATTTGACATCCTATCACAAAAATCGTAACAGGACAACCCTGTCTCCTAGAAAATAGAAATACTTGTTGGAGAAAACATAATGCTGCTCGGATAACATTTTCTATTAACATAATGAGGAAATGTTGTTAGTTAATGTATCTGGCAGGTCACAAAATATGTTGATACTGAGCATATCAGTGAAATCACTCAGACACAGAATTTAATTTGCTTTCAGCCAAAATATCTGACACAATTTATATATCAACATCATTAAATGTTTTTATAGTTATGTTTAGGCACTTGCAACACTTTTTTGGTTAAGGTTAGGTAAAGATCATGGTCTCGGTTTAATTCAGAAAACGTCTGCAGCAACATTTAACCAAAACAACAATCTTTCACTAACCTCAACTGCACAAAATATGGGACAAAAGCGGTAGGCTACTAGTTTCTTACTGTGCCTACTGTACAATAAAAAAGCAGTGCGTGACATAATAAGCAATACTGTTGGCTATATGATGACAATTGTAAGTGATACTCACACAGTAGCTTTATAGACTTATAGACCACTTTATAGAATATATACTGTAGGTCTATATAGCAAAGAAGCAGCAGCAACACACAAAGAAAAAGACTGAAATTCTGCATGAGCTTGTAAGATTATTAAAAGATAAGGAAACAACTGCAGACAAAACTATGTATTTCAGAATAAGTAAATAAAGTCACCTACAGTGAGCTGAAAGTTGCTGAAAATGAAGTCAAATGTATTTTATTATCAGATCTATAAATGATCCAAGGGCAGCCCCGGGCGAGTGCTTGCCGTGTTTAAACATGGGCATGAACTGTCATAACGCCCCTGCAGCACCCCCAAAGTTCAAAGCTGTTGCCTCGATATTTTGTCTTAAATGTAGCTCAGGAATTTGTCTTTTCTGCGCGCAGTCCTTTGTGTTTAGGTGCCACTGGGGATCCAGTGGAGCAAGGCTATTGCACAAATAATGACCTCGGATGCAAACACAGTGTTACAATGTGATGTGGCACCACTGAATGGATGCAGTGTCTAGCCTGGACAGGTGAATACCTTTTGATGACAGGTGATCAGTCTTAGACGTTTATGATCAGAAAGAAGGGGCCGTGTTGCCTACAGCTCCTCTTGCTCGCTGGGTCGAGCTTCAGCTCACTCGAATGTTAAAACATATCTAATGAGCAAATCCTTAACATAAAACAGAGTACCAGGGTGACAAAGCCTGGAAATCAGCACATGAGCAAAGTCATAGGGGGACAAAATGTGTTCAGCATTTGTTTATAATTTCTCAGTTAAATTATATATTTTTAGCAATTTATATGGCACAATTTGATCATCTACTCTATATCAGTATTTCTTTTTCCATGAGACAGTTGCAACAGAATCTGACACGCATGTGATGCTGAATTGGCTTCTGTTTAGGACAAATAGGCACCCCGCTCAAGGGTCCTTGTAGCCTGAGAACCAGACAAATCTGTGAGCTCATGTTTTCTTTGCTCTGGCAGATGCATCTGGTCCCTCTCCCATTCAGACAGAATGCATTTATCTTGTATGACGCGATGATGAGTGATGCGGTGACTGTACAGAGGGTTGCCATTGAGGCAATTTCGTAAATAATAACACAGTTGGTATTCGAGCTCATGTTATTCTCAATGTCTAAATATGTCATATTTAAGAAGCAGCATTTTACAACAAGCCTACCTCTGTAATACGTTGCTGTACAGACATGGATATTCTGGTCTGACTTGGAGTTGGTGGACTTTCAGAGCCCTCAGCATCTTTGAAGGAGCAGGCTCCCGATTATCTGCTGCTGTTGATCTCGGCACATCTTCAATCAAATCTTGTTTTCCTTCCTCTTCTTATCTTCTAAAAACTGGTAAATCACGTTCAACTCTTGAAAGTAGGTTTGTACGCTGCACGCTGTAGTCGGGTTTCGTTGCTCTGATTGGTTGTAGGTCTATCCAACCACCTCCAGAGGGATTTTGTTCTGCATCCACTGATAATGCCCCTTGGAAATCCAAATTAAATTGAGAGGTTCCAGACTAAGTTGCATTTGGGAATTGGTCTGTCGATGTCAGGCTAGGGTCCTTCTGCAAGAGAAGAGCTGAGCACCGTAGCTCACCAGCCAGACCCTCCTGTGGACAGATCTAAGGTAATGTTCCGACAAGGCTCAACAAAGTATCACATCATAATAATGTAGTATGTACTTGGAGGCAACCAATCTCCTCTACACCTCCTTAGTGGCACTGATCAACACACTAATCCACACTAGACTAGTCATCAGCTCAATAGCCATCATTAGAATCAGAGATAACAGTCCTGAGTACACTTTCTTGTTAAGTGGACTCAAATTAAGTTGAAACCTTTGATTGACTTCAAGTTTACATGATATTTTAAGATGGGACTATATGAGGACTATTTTGGTCTATATGATGCTTTTGTTATGATTTGCTTATTGGATCGTTTCTCTATTACCTATATCACAAAATCAATCAAAAATAGGTTTGACAAAGGTACAGTATGTTATCATCCTAACATACATACCCAACAATGTCTTTTTCGTAGGACAAAGTGTGTGAGTCTTTTGCCTAAATCCAGTCTTTTACTTTTGGAATTGATAGTGTTTTAAAGCTCAGCAAATCAAATGAGCTTGATCATTCTAGGAGTAGGCCATGCACTGCCTAGCGCCCCCTTTCGCCGTGCCTGATCATACACAGACACTAACACAATTGGTCTCTGACGAGGACAGGCTTTTTCAGGATTTTTAGGATCTATGACACCTTCAAACATCTAAAAATAAATCCCAGGTATCACTCTTATCAAGTGTGATGAGCTAGCTGTCAGTTTTCCCCAAAGGAGCTAACTTTGGAACAATACCCATGATTTAGTTTAGCCATCACTCTCCCTCTTCTCCTGCACGGTCATTCTCTCTCTCACACACAAACACACACACACACGCATGCGAGAGCTGTGACCCATGGGAATATTTTTCTTTTGGCTGAGGGATCAGAATGAACGGAGCTGTGAATGCTTCAGTCCCGCTCTCCTCTGGTGTGCGCTCTCGCTCACACTGTGTTGGGAATTAATGACTTCTCTGTGGCCCATCAACAGCACAAAACACGTGGGGAGAAAACATAAGAGATGGAGTGTGGGGGGAGCAACCGGGGGAATAGAAAACAACACATAAACATGGGACCATAGGTTGAATTCCTTGCCAATGCACAGTTCTGCAGCAGAAGAGGAAGTAAAGGACAATACTAAAAGGCGGCCAGAGAGCAATAGAAATGAAAAGAAAAGAACAATAAGTTGGTGCTGAGTCAGATTGGTGATATTGCAGTAGGGAGGTAATTTCATTTTTGCTTCCCACCAGAGACCGGAGAGAAGAGAGTGGGGTTTAACACATCATGCCCTTTCCTTTCACCTTCTCACACTCAAGTTGAGACACATACTCCCATTCATTTAATCTTTTTCTCTGTACTTAATGTTGACACGTGTATACAGAGCTCAAAGAGAAAACAGGAAATGTAGATAAAGGGAATAAAAGAGTGACTGAAAACGGTTGGAGGGGAGGGATGCGACCAAGAATTGTAAGAGATCCTTTTCTTCATTCATGTAGGCTTTGAAACATCTCAAAGGACTTTTAACCTATACCTCATTAAACAATAATTAATTAATATGCACAATTACCAATCAACCACCACAGATTAATTTAATTGCATCTACAGGCATACAGTATATTAAATAAGACTAGCACTATGATATACTCTGTTTTGCCCATGGCCCCCATGAAACCACTTATCCACCCACACCCACTAAAGCAGCTTATCACCTATAAGGCGAGGCAGGTTTATTTGTATGGCACCTTTCAACAACAAGGCAATCATAAAGTGCTTTACATAAGGCATAAAATGCATTAATAAAAGAAACATAAGGCAATATGAAAAGACCTTAAAAAAAACGCACACATAAACCCACATGTTGAAAGGACAAAAGAGATGTCATTGCTTTAAGGTTCTATAGTCCAGGTTTAGTCAGAGACGGCTCTTGAAGTCTTACCAAAATGATTTTAGGGAGACTTTGAGAGGATCTAATTTTCTTAGGTTTTATACAGTGCAAGGCCTCTTTTATCCAACTCTAAAGTGCAAAGGGAATGTCTCCAAAAGGTTACTTTTAACAAACTAGCCTACTGAATTGGTTTCATCTCACAGACAAAATGAATGCTTACATCTGCATTGTTCTACCTAGTTCAACATAATCTAGGAATCGTATTGGGCAGCAGATGATTTACATCTAACACCAATATTTACTGTATGTAAATATATACTATCTATAAAGTGCTTTGCTCCTACAGCTCTGGAAAAAATTAAGAGACCACTGCAAAATTATCAGTTCTCTGGTTATACTATTTACTGTATAGATATGTGTTTGAGTAAAATTAACTTTTGGAAAATTTGGAGTGGTCTCTTAATTTTTTCCAGAGCTGTATGTAGTGAGACAGAAAGGAGCAGCAGTTGTAGATGACCAGGTTTTTAGAGGGCATGTAACTGCAAAGATTGTCTAGTTTATTTATTTTTGTCCTGTATTAGTGTTTCTTCCCTCTACCCCATTCGTTGTGTCTCAAATTCCCAATTCAATATGGTGAGCTGATGGCACAGCGACTAAAAAAGGTGCTGACAGTGTGTTGTGTCTCAGCAGGCAAGCCTAGGCAAGGTAGCTCCCCTGGGTTACCCTGCCTTATTTTTTTTCTTCTTATTTCAGGACTCTGTATGCCTTTACTAGCCTGCTCACTTCTCCCCATACTCAATCAACCATAACTGTCCCAACTCTTTATTTTCACACTATCCCATTATCTCCCAGCATACTCAAGCCCCTGATCAGTTAAAGCTCTTCAGCCTTCGTGTTGGCTGCTTACTTTCTTGAACTAAAATGCATCTTTTCATTAGCCTTCTCCTTTCAGCCTGTGCTACTTCATGTGACTCATATCACTGTAAGTTACTATACTCAGCATTGGATATACTGTGTGAGCACAGTTGATCAGAAATCGTGACTATAAGCTGTGTGCGCTGTGAACCCACAAGGATGTTGAGCCTGAACCTTTTCAGAAAAAGCATTACAATAAAAAAAAAACAACAGGGAAATGAATGTGATGGAAACGCTTATAGGTTTTAGATAATGTATAAAGATCTTCATTAAAGGTGTAGTACATCAACAATTTGCAGTGCATTGGGTGCACACACTAAAACCACATTGTCAAATGAAAAGTAAGAAAAATAAAATGTGGCATGTTAAACATACCTTATAAGACAGCGCATCAAGTATTTGGAATATTTATTGTATGCCGCACAGAGAGCAGGGCTTATAAACATCTTCCGATGCGTCTTTGGAGACAGAATGTAGCAAAGGTTTTCTGCTCACAAAGCTGCTGCTACCGAATCACTTGCTAATTACTTAACCTACTGCAGGAGTACAGGCTGCAGTGGGTTTACATGGGTCAGATGAGTAGGTTACAGAATAGCAAAGCTTGTACCAGCACTCCCAGCTACTCTAAAATCACAAATTAGTCATTGTTACAAAGGTAGGAATGAATGAGCAAACGCATGAACCCATCTATCCAGCTCATAAAACGTCATAACCTCAAATTAAACACGTGTGTTTGTCTGTGTATGTGTTTATATTATAAGTCAGTATTCTTTCTTTTGTCTGATCATCTGCTTAGACATCTTGATCTGTTCTTTTAAAACGATTACACACTCTCCTGCATGATATAAACCCTTTCTAATCACGCCTAATATAATATATAAAATGATGTGGCTAATGCACTGTGATCAGTCGAACATGTTCATCCAGAGTGGTTTGTTCATACTATAAATCAAAGCAGCATTCATTGCTGTGTAATATCTTGGGTAAGTGGAAATAAATGTAGCTGAGACACACACCAATAAGAGTGTAGAATGGTGAAAGTGGAGGATGTGGGGTACATGTGTAAGAGTGTGTATGTGGTGTTGAACTGAACCTCTGACAAAAATAATTTTTTTGTGAGTTTTTTTATAGTATACTGTAAAATTGGTTACATGGACAGCAAACAAACCAGTAATAATTAGCATAGACTGCAAAAACAAAAACTCACTTTAAGAAAACAGATGTTTATTATTCATTCGAGGCTCTTTGGCATTACCAGGAGACAAGGACATCTCCGCATTTGAGACCATAATAAGAGTATTACAAACAAAACAACAAGTACAACTATACATCAAAGGGAATGGTGGGATTTAATATCACAAAGAGTACACAAAGGAAAGAAAAGAGAAAAGGAACTAAACTCAGTGTGTGTGTGTGTGAGTTGATGTTTCAGCAGCCATATGTTGATGTATATAAATAGATTACATTGAAATCATTTTCTTAGCTGACGCTGTTTTAGGATGATGAGCATTGAATAATCATTCTAGATCAAACTTGGTGTGGGCTGCTTGCTGCGGAATTGGGAAAAGAGGGAGGCACTCCCACATCATTTGGAGGAAGGAGCCTCAAGCCTCTATAAGCTACACAAGATGTCAGTCAGCTTACCCTACATGACCTTCATCTTTAGTAAGTGCATTTCCTAAGTCTATATCAACTTTTAACAAAGCTGTGAGCTTAACCTGGTGGTGTGTTTGCGAGAAACATTCAACCGTTGCAAGTCGGTACAGAAAGTTCACCCAAAGGCTGGATATTATAACAACTTTAACCAGTGAATCAGTGCCTACAAAGAAGTCAGAAGGTGTACAAACAAAAACATTGACTGAAATTAAATGAAATTGCTCCCTTATCTATGCAGAACCACAATTCATAGATTCATTGAAATTATGAAATAGAAATTATTCTGATGAGTGAAATGTCACGAAGCAGCTAGAGAACGATCTCATACCCAGTTATTTTAATGTAGAAAGAATTGTTACATTAATATTGTAACCGACGTATTGGACCTTAGCTTGACAAAACAACCTTGACTTTCAACAACCTGCCCTGTGAATGGAGTTGTAAAGCCATAATATAATCGTATCCAAACTGAGGAAGAACCTTAGTAGCGACAGTTTTCAAATAGACTGACTACCAGTCTGAGTTGAGTAAAATTAAGCAAATGTTGCCCATCCTCCTGGACACGGGAACTGCCAGCCAGTATCTCCAATGCCCTTAGTGTTTGCTGCCATCATTGAAGTGAAGAAATCCCTGGCAACATTTCCTGTTCCTTTTCTCTGTGTCCACCATCCTGAGTTGAATTTACTGCAGAATTGACTTGTGGTTGCCTTAAGAACTGGAATTACACTAGACTGCTGACTTTAGCTTGCTCAGCTGAGAATTTATGGCACCGACACCCATGGCCAGTAAGGCCAACTTGCTTAGCTTGGATAGCCTTTAGGTTTTCATCTGTCCCTTTCTCCATCTGCTGGAACTGACAAAGCTGTAGTTTGGAGTAGGCACTTTTTTTTCAGCAATACGTTCAATGTCAGAGCGAGTTTCCCTTGAAGTAGAAGAGATAGATGAGGAGGATTCTGTACTGGACCTAGTCACGGAACAAAAACAGTTATTTAAGGGATGTTGGTGACAGAAGGAACATCCTGACAAAAATGCAGACAGAGGGATTATAATTGTATGGGATTATGATGTAATGAATGTAATTAATCAACCAATTAATTATGCAATTCATTCACTGTAATTTAAAGCACATGCATCATTACATTTTACAATAGCTGTAACTACGGGAGTTTTTGATAACTTAACAAGCAGTGAAAAATATATTTAATATGTTCATTAATGATCTTGCCCCACAAACTGCACTGGTAACAATGAGACATGCATATGCAACCTTGTAGGAAGGTAATATTGCGTTCTGTACAGCTGAAAGGCTTGATTTTAAAGCTATCACTTCTCTGTTATCAAACAGTATTATTAATCCTGCTTTTGTTGAATAAGATGAGTTCTAGAGCACAGCAGGGCATAGATCAGCAGTGTATTCACTCTAATGGAGTGATAACGCCTACATAGAAAAGCACTAGCATCTTTAAGTGACAGCTCATGCTGTCTTTTTTAGTGCTTACTGGTCTCAAGAAAGGTCACTGGATCAGTTTTGGCTAGCGCTGGCTCCTTCAACAGACTGTGTGGACAGCCAAATTGGTGTGGACCATCAGGGTGTAGTTCACTCTGATGGTTCCGGTAAAATCCCAAAGAATAGGAACAGAGCAGTATTAAAGAATTAGCTATCAGAAGGAAGGTGAATATACAATAGTGGCTTGTAAAGGCAGGTGTGTTGGCATTGACAGCAGTGGGACCACTGTGAGGAAATCTGGCAGCCTTTAGAAGTCCAAGTCCTGACTGATCCAAAGATGTATGAACCACGTCCAACTGATGACAGCATATTTCTTGAAGCCAAAATAAAATGGGATTACAGGCCAGATATAAGAAGACATGAATGCATATTCTTTGCCCAGTGGCAAAATCCGATACAGTATGACACACAATTGCCCATCAGGAATTTTCTCATATGTTTTTCTTTTTGTGTGACGTTAAAATGCTTTGTCAGCTACAATCTTGCTGTTAAGTATCTAGAAAAGTGATTGATTAGTTGATTGATGCCAACAGAAAATCCTGCTTTTTGTCTAATTACAGTATTTGCTTAATTTGCATTTTGTTCCAAGTGTTAATTTGTTATCCTTTGTTTAGGTAATGCATCATCAAATACAAAAGAAATGTGCACATGGTTTTGTGTGCCATACCAATGCTTGTGCTCTATCTCATGGCCCCAGCGTTCGACTCCCCCGTCCACCCCAGGTTATCAACAGCTGGATGACAACTAACTGTCAACTTCCCAGGACCACGCCATTGCCCTCGCTCCACCACGTTCTCTTTCTTCTCTCCTTTTATGAACATCACATCAAACTGGAAGCCAACATTTGTCACATTGTCTCCCTAATCACTGACAAGCGCCTTCTTACTTTATAAAACATGACAGAATACTTTTTTTTCTTTTTTAGATTCCCTTTTTAGAATTTTACTTTGATTTCTTTCATTTTGCACAAGATTATTTGACAGTCAAAGTAAGTCAAAGCAGAAACTGGCAAAAACAGTCCATGTCGCATTAAACTGGGAGGTGAGAGCACTTTTCAACATCTTAGCTAGTTGCTGAAAGGTGAACGACAGATATACCTAATTATTTCTAAAGTGAAACAACAGCGAGCTCATCAGTAGGTGTCCATGCTAGTACTGTATCACTGATCATTCAACTGAAGGTGACATCATTGCAGTTACAGTATTAAAGTCTTCTCAGACTTACACTGGTCCCCACAATGCCAGGCAACTGAATTAGTACCAAGATTGTATTGTGACGTTTTGTCTTTCTGTAGTTTCTCTAGTTTTAAGCAGAGGAAAAATATCTTACCTATAAAAGATGATTTCTGCTACATCCTGCAGGCTCCAAGTCATGTTTGCTCTTTGTCCATCCCAAAGTCTATAAATGTATCCTTCAAGTAGCAAAAACACTTTAAAAGAAAGAAAGAGTCAGGCCCTATGTATTATTGTGGATTTGTGTTGTTTACTTGTTGAAAGCTTCCCATAGTGCGACCCAGATCAACCGATCATCAACTGATGTTCCTGAGTGCCAATCCACACCTACACACACATACACATAACAGAGTGGTGTATTGAAACACCTGCTCCATCTTATTGCAACCGTGGCTGCTATCTGTCATTGCTGCTGCTAACTGCTCTTCACAGGCAAGCGGTGTCATACATTGCAAGCTAAAAACACAGCCTGTCTTCACCGATATGTCTTTCCCTTTAAGATATTGCTGCTGCCAGCCAGTGCTAATTACTATTCAGTGGCCATATATTGTCATTTATTGCAAGCTGAAACAGCCTTCACCAATGAGTGATGCCAGGTTACTCAGTGTGCGTGATCACAGAGGAGGTTGCAGGTAATAGAAAGTTGGCTTCTTAACATTGCTGCTAAGAGCAGTACTTTGGCCGTGTTTGTAAATGGTTGACAAAGGCACCAGCAGTTTTTAAGTGCTCTTGTTTTCCCCAGGAACACTACAATGGCAGAGTTCATGCTTGCAAATGTATCCATCTGGGAGAGCAATGCCAAAAAGCTCAATTTATTGTGGTCACAAATGCAAGCTTAGTGTAGATGGAAGGCAAATACAGAGAGAAAAACATTTTTTCAAATTCATCCCCATAAGTGTGGGCATTGTCTTATAAACAGTTTCTGGGCTGAGGCTATAGAGGCTGTTATTAAAGGTAGATAGAGCCATTGTCTGAGGACAGATATTTTTTAGATGAAATTAACAGGCAGTTAAAGCAATGACAATTATATCACAACATGAACTTCATCAGCACACGTACCGTGCTGTAGTAGTCACGTTGGAATGACTGCTCACCCATTTCCAAGAAGCAAAAAGGGGAAACAGGCATTTCATCTTTCTGATAAGAGTCAAAAACCAATTAACAATGCACAAAAACAGTTTTCCTAGCAATGACATTTTAAGTTGTGTTAAACACAGTTCAAGCAAACAAGATGTCCAGTGTTTTATGGACCTTGAACTTGGCAATAAATGTCATAGTAATGAAGGTTAGTCTGTTTTCTACGTCATGACTGCATTAGAGATTTTGTCATCTGTCAAGAGATGCATTCAAATAGGTACAAGTGGAGCGAAACATCTGGATCAGTAGTAGCCTCTAGCAGTAATACAAACATGCACACGTACAGACACATCTGTGTATCTGTGTAAGCTACAAATTGAATTGCTCTTCACTTAAAACTTCCTTTTGGCAGAGTGTGTGAAGGTGACATTTGGGAGTGAGAGGTAATTTAGACAAGACTGTACATTTAGCTAAGGATTTAGCAGATTGTACACCCAGCTTTGCACCCACAAGCTGAAGAATCAAACTGTGCCTCTAATTCTTGTCCCGTACTTTGAGATGAAGTCGGAATAGACGAGCTGCCAAATTACCCATTTTCCTACACTTACCTCTGTAGCCGTAAGATCAAATGAATTAAAACAAGAAAATGGTAGAAAAGTGCTGAGAGTGAGGTTTGGGAAATGTTATCTGCTAATTAGCCACATACACCCTTGGGCTTTGAAACTGTGTGAGCATTTGTATGCGAGTGTACATCCATATGTGGCCAAGTTTGGTTTGCAGTTTTACACTGAAGGCGCAACATAACATACAATGTTTGCTCTTTCATAAGCGTTTCCCCATTTCTCTGTTTTACTGTTGTTTAAAAGCATAGCTCTTTGTAACTTTGTTGAGAAAAGGGCTTTTCAAATCAAATTAATTTCTCTGAAGATTGTATGGAAAAACACGTGGAACGAGTGATCTTGTCAAATAAAACTAATTCCAATTCATTCTCTTTAAAGAGAAAAGATCTGCTGCGTTTCCCTTTGTCCACAGCTTCTTTTATGTGAGGAGCTGATAAATTCTCACTTTCTGCCTTTTATTTTCCACTTCCTCCTTTCTAAATGTCAGTGCCACCAGATCACTGTGCCGTCGTTCCACCCCTGAACACTCAAACGGAATTGAGGGGAGCCAAGAGGAACCGGAACAATTTGGCCTGATAGCACACCCTCTGCTCAACATTGCTAAGCGACTACCGTGAACTCAATTTCGTGAGCCTTCCCTTACCTAGAGGCTAGGGCTAGTGAGCGAGAGAGAGAGAGTGTGCATGCGAGTGCTCGCGTGTGCTGAAGGCCAACCCCTCCACTGAATCATCCCAAAATCTGTGCAAGTTCTGGTCTGTTGGATTTCAGTCTACACTTGGGCTCTGTCTATGATCATGTGTGTATAGTGCTTGTGTGCATGTTTGCGTGCACATGGCATTTGTGTGGTTCTGCATGAGTGAGAGGTCTCTGGCCCAACCAGATACCTCAGCTGTGGACAGTCACAGTCATATTACAAATAAATGACAAATGATGGAGCATATTATTGTGTGTGTGTGTGTGTGTGTGTGTGTGTGTGTGTGGCTGTTGGTCTCTGATGTAAAAAAAGAGGCCTCATTGAGCTTAATATTTCAATATTAACAACTATTGTTATTCTAGAGCTAGTCTTTGATTTACAAATATAAGCTCTATTGCTAAAAGAATATATTAGAAATGTAAACAAAGTGTTAAGGTGGCTTCCGTAGTAATCCATACTATGCTTTCATTTTATATTCTCAGTATTAGCATGTCTGTTTTTTTTAATTATATATATATATATAATCTTTGAATAAGACTCCATAATTTCTCATGAAGTCTGCACATGTCTACTGGGTAAATTGTCTTCTCGTCTTTTCTCCATAGATAATGCACCAAAGAGCTATTTCTATTCATTTATTTCATATAAATACTATAACTATTCATCATTGTACATTCAGAATTTCCTCTTTCAGCCTCCTTAATCAGTTTCTTCCATCAGTGTGGTTGGAAAATTGAAGCATCGGGAGCCTCTTTTTAGCACTTGATCTTAGCTTAACTCCCACTGATTTGGCGTCACTGGCAACTGCTTAGCTGAATATGGCAATCAAACACGGAAATGTAACTTAAATGGAATGGCTAATAATTTACCCCTGACTGCCAGGAAACAGTTGGTGTATTCAGCTCTGGCTACCTCCCTCTAGACCAGTGCTGGATATGACTGAATCAAATTACGTATTGTGTACAAGCGCATAGACGGACATACAGGCAGGCAGAAAAATAACACATAAAAAGACAGACAGAGGCCCAAACTAGACTCCTGCCATGTCTAATGGACACGTCAGGCTTTGCCCTTCATTGCCCATTCTGTGTAATACTAATAATAGTAAACTTTATATAGCACCTTTCCTATAAGAGGTGTAGCTCAAAGTGCTTTACGAGAAAGAGAAGTAAGAAAGGAGAAAAAATGCATAGTAAAATAGTGAAAAAAGTGCATAAAAAAACAAGCAAATAGATTTGTAACAAAGACGAGAAACAACAAATAGGGACAATGACAAATTTGAAAGATAGCACTACAACAAAGAAGGCATGTGGCCAATAAAATATATAAAAAATTGTCATCACAATTGTCATTTTTAAATGTTCACAAGAGTTTGCATCTCTTGGGTAGGGACTTCCATACTTTTGGGACATAGTTAAAAAAGGCCGAGCTGCCAATTTTCTTAATCGTGTGAGAGTTTATAATTTAAAAAGTGTCAGCAGAGGATCTAAGAGACCGTGAAGGATTATAAAACGACAATGAGTCAATAATGTAGGCCGGTCCCAAACCATTAACAGCCATATAAACATGTAAAAGAATCAATCCTAGAAGACACCGGGAGCCAGTGCAGGTTCGCTAATACTGGGCTGATGTGCTCTCACTTTCTGGTTCTAGTTAAAACACTGGCAGCAGAGTTCTGAATGAATTGTAGTTTATCAATTGATTGCCTTGGAAGACTAGTAAGGAGAGAATTGCAGTACTCTAATCTACTTGCATGAGAAAGTTTTTTGGCATCTTGTTGGGCTAGGAACGGCCGAACCTTAGCAATATTTCTTAAATATGTAAAGAAACGAAAGTCAGTCTTGCAGTTCCCTTGCTTGCAGTAAAGGAACAAAGATGCTGCAAACGGTCTCACCAGCTTTAGATGTTCATTAATAATAAGATGAAAGGGCACAGTGAAACTGTCTAGTCTTTATTTTTACCTGACGACAGCTTAGTAATGCAATATGTCATACTATAAGATTGCAACACTATATATAACTGAATCAGGTACGTTATGTTTGCATTTGTTTTCACTTGCAACAAGTTGGCCAACACAATTCTAACTACCTCCCTCACACCTCTCCGCGAGCCAGTTTAAATATGCAGATTTTGGTGTGAAAAAAAGGAAAAGACTGGCGCTGGTACAGGCGCTGCCTCTGAAATGAGTGCAGCACACTAGCTACACTGAACTACCAACAAGACATAATGTGACATTTCACAAGCAACGAAACATACAGGAAGAGGATTCTGACCTTTTCAAGTTCAAATTCACGAATCAAATTGATACCCGCACACACACACACACACACACACACACACACACACACAAAGCAAGGTTGTTTCACACAACAGGAAAGCTAAATTCTCAGCTACTGATTGGCTGCTGATATTGTGTGAGGCTATAGTGTATGATTAAGAATCTGTGTGTGGGAGTGAATAAGATTTCTGGCCAAAATGGTAGTTAATGTAGTTACTTACTGCCACATACCGTATAGACAATTACTGCAACCACTACATAAGACTGAATCCCACCAACAGGCAGTGATTGTCAGAAAGGAGCACAAACAGAGTTAATAGCGAGGACAAGAAAGGTACAATGTTCACAATTCCTAGTTAATGAGCTAAAAGCATACAAAACTATCAGTATGGTCTTTAAATAAGCCAAACAGAGCACAGCTTTGCAGCCACCAACAATAAATTTTTTGTTCCTGAATATGCCCGGATATGAACTTGACCTTAGTTACCAAGCAACACAACCAACGCATTCTTTATTTCCTGTCTCAATGTGTGGTATCTACTACAGATCAAACAGTGATGCGCACAAATGACATATACTGTCCAAGTACAGTCACATACATGTTTTAATAGTCCAAGTGTGAGAGTGAATGTTGTCCAGAAGGTGCATCTACACAGTCTTTTACACCTCTGAATGGATGTGGAATGCTGCCACTCTCATTAACAAGAGGGCAGTCCCCAACATCTTTGTATTCAGAGTTTGGTCTAGGAACATTTTCCGAGTGAGTGGTACTGAAACAATTGGTGTGCCACTCTAATCTCATCACTGCTGCTGAGCTTTGGATCTGGTTGTATTTGGCGGACAGTCTCCCCTTGTGGTGTGGCAGCCTGCAATGGCCCTGGTCTCTGTGGCACTTCATGGTTGCCAAATTTGGAGGGAAAGGTCATTCATACTGCAGACACAGTGGGAGAAAAACACTCAGGTGTCTGCAAGAGAAGCCGCCTGTGTCATATTGAAGTTATACATCCATTCTGGATGGTAGCTGCTGGACTGTGAAGCCTTTTCAGTTACTGGTGCGTTGTATTAGTACCATTTCCTTCCTCACAGTTTGCAATCTGTGCAGGAGCACAACTTATCAATGTACTTTTTCATTTTCTGTCTGCACTGAATGTATCTAACTTCCCAGTGTTGGCATGCATAGTAACTACACGTTGACATGTGTGTTGACAGACATGCTTTTGCTGAACTGCACATACATGGATAAACTTAGCTGGAAGCAATATTATCACACATAATGTGATGAGCTCCCGCAGTCCTTAGATAGCTGGGATTTGAAATCAGTTAGTCATTTCATGCTTTAAAAGCTGTTCCAGATCACTGTCAACTCATCTAGTAGGTGATGCCTTTTGCTTGGAGTAGTCAAAAGCAGGCAACAGGACAATGAGAGATGGATGGCAGTAGAGTGCTGCAGAAAAGTGCTGTTAGTCCAAACCCTCCCAAAATCCTGGCAAGAACACCCATACACCTTCCAGATGTCACACCACAAACTTCTAAACTGTATGTTATTAACAGATGTCACGAGTCCAAGAAAAGTGTGAAGGAGACATAATGTGTAATATTCCAAACAGTTTTTTTCTCACCAGTCTTACCACTATCAGCTGCATCTCCATATTGTATCACATCTTCAGCTTACTATGGTGGTTCTCGGCTTCTGTGCTTAGAATGTAAAACTGATTTCACTTTTAACCTGTAAGTGAATAAGTCTTTATGTTTCACGAAACTGAATTTGAGCACCCTTTATAAACAGATACTCTTTGTTCACGTGTTTGCAAAAATCCCTTCCTAACTACAAATAAATAGCATATCTCTCCCTTTCTGTCACAAATATGAAGTACTACATTTTTTTAAATTGGCCCATGTGAGCCCTTTGATTTTTGTTTCTTTATCTTTTTGGTCTTTTCAAATTGAATCATTATTTACTTATGTATTTCACATTTGTTTTTGTGAGTCTTTTGTACAACGTTTGTTGTACACACACGCACACACACACACACAGATGAAAGAAAATTTCAATATAAAAGGTGATTTATGTTGTGCCCCGCCTTGTTCCATCCAAGCCAAAGTGCTCCGTCCTCAGCTTGGCAACGTGTGTCAGCCTACATTAGGTGGACCAGTGAACAATGGTTTCAGCCAGGAGCAGGTGGTGGTTACTTGAAACTCTGAGAGGAGGGTGTGCATTAGTGTCTGTGTGTGTACGTGTGTGTGTGTGTGTGTGACAGAGAGAGAAACTGGTCTATCTGCCATCTGGAGCATCGGGACAATCCCAGGTGAGGCGGAAACTCGAATGTGCTGTTTCTATCAACTCACTGACTGGCCTCCCTCCTGCATCTGAACGCTTTTTAGAGGAGACCCCGTGGTTCCTTGCTATGCCTCTAGTGATGGCACACACCAATTTTGAGAGTGTGAAATGAGCCATTACAAGGTGTGCAGCAGTCCTTCTTATAGTGGACTGACCCAAAATGAGATCAGCAGGCCAAGTCAAGTTTATTTATAGAACGTCTTCCACAAACATTACGATCTTTTATACGGAAAACAAGGGACACCATAAATGTTTGTGTGGAAAAATCGGATCTACCGTGTTTTCTTCGTGCAGCCTGGTGGAGGACAATCCCCACTACGCAGCTTTAGTTGTGTGATTGAGGTGACGCTGGTTTGTTATTAGCATAGCAGCTTCAAATAAGCAAAGCTAATTTTATAAATAATGCATATGGTGTCTGTAGGAGCCATCTTATAATCAAGCTAAAGATGCAATCTAAGGGAGAGACACCGTGCCTTTGCCACAGAAATATGAATACATGAAAGATTAGACCTACTGTGATGCAGTGTGTGATTGCCAAATACATTTCATTACATAAAACATTTGATAGATCCATAACTAATTCTGCTTTTCAATCACACTATTCACACTTTGCCAGCATTTTACAAACACCTTATTAATTCATAACGCCTCTGATTGCAAAGCTTCTGATGTCCCTCCTGAGATTATTCTTATGATGCCTGGCATTAATTTATATGTACAGCAATTACATAGTTCAAAGCAGTTTTGTGGGCTGTTCTATGCTATTGTATTCTATTCTTCTTGGTAGCCATGTGGCCATATGCACAAAGTGTTGTTTTGTGCCATGTCAGTTTTTTTACAATGGAAGACTTGTTCATTATGATCGTCTTCTTATGCTCATATAGCATTAGAAACCAGTTTGCAGGACCCTTCTCTCTGATGTTACAGCCAGAATTCCTCAAATTACTTAACAGGAACAAATGATCTCCATTTATATTGTGAGTGTTTTGTGAAAAACAATCCTAATTCGTCTCTGTGTTTGTTGCTACAGAGCCTGTTGTTGGCAAGTGGTCACAAGGCACGGTCATCTATGTGAAATATCCCAATTCTGTTCCTCAGCCCACCCTGCTGCTTCTTTCTGAACATACAGAGCAGCTGGAGATGGAATAGACATCCAAATATACCGAGGCAAACATGGCATACCTCAGCCGTGGACTGTACTTTCTCTCCCTATTTCAGTCTTAACAGCTTTTTCGAAAGGGCCGCAGACCGCTTCCACCCTCTGTCCCCTACACCTATACACTGCCTTGTCCCATCCCATTCCATCCTCACCTCTCCACCCCTCTGATTGTCCTCTGCAAGACAATCTTCAGAGCTCTGGCAGCTTCGCAGCCCTCTAACCTGGATCATCAATATCAAGGGAGCAGCAAGCAATGAAACACAGAAGCTACCCCCAGCTCATGTGGAAGGACAGCTCTTCCACATGCTCTCTCTGTTTTGAATTCTGAGCCCATTCTTCTTGTACACTGTAAAAGATTATCAGCTTGCCTCTCAGGTTGTACCCTGATCTGGCTGACAATAATAAAGTCATTTTGAGACAAAGCAGCATCCTGGAAGCAATGGATTTCACAAATCACTTTCTAATAGCTGAAGCATTTTCTGCAAGTTTTGCAGTGGCTGACTCAGATGAGACGTGACAGCAGACTTCCGCATAAACTCCCACAACTCGCTCATCTTTGCTGCACAACTGGCTGCCGCAGAGGTTTCAGCTTTAATATTGAACCCTGGTTATTTTTTAATGATTGCCATTCTTATTATTTAGCTTTGTGTTCTTTCAAATCAAATCAAATCAAATCAAACTTCATTTGTATAGCACCTTTCATACAGGTAAGTGCAGTTCAAAGTGCTTCACAGATGATAAGATAACAAGAACATGTGTAGACCATAAAAACAACAGAAACAAACCAAAAAACCAAAAGAAAATTCTGTAAGAATATGAAACCAATGAACGCGAGAAAATAAAAGATAAAAATGTAATAAATAGATTTTGAGGTAGACTAAACACTAGATAAAATAGAAGAAACGGACAAAAAAAATTAAATATAAATGAAAAATTCATATATCAATAATAATAGCAGAAAAAAGATTTGACCACATAAATACGTAACAGTAGTTGAGTAAAATAAAGTAGGCAATGCCTCTAAAACATTCTGAATCAAAAGCCAGCCTGAAGAGGTTTTAAGTTTACATTTTAAACTTTCCACACTTCCAGCTGCCCTGAGATCCTCCGGCAGACTGTTCCAGCGGTTCGGAGCAGAAAAGCTAAAAGCTGCCTCACCAAACGTCGCAGTCCTGCACTTTGGAACAACTAGCAGACTCGTGCCAGAGGACCTGAGGGGCCGAACTGGTTCATACACCGTAAGCATGTGAGCTACCTGGTGCACCATGGTGCGAGGCCATGAAGTGCTTTAAAAACAATTAAAAGAATTTTAAAATCAATATGGAAACTGACAAGGGAGCCAGTGTAAGGACTTTGAAACAGGTTTAATGTGTCTCCTTCTGGTCCTGGTCAGCACTCAGGCCGCAAAGATCTGAATCAGCTGCAGCTGATTTCTACTTTCTTGGGTCGACCAGATAGGAGAGGAGCATTACAGTTTATGGAAATGTGTGTGTACAATCACTTTCAGCTTCCCACCTCTCCAAAGCTTTTTATTTTTGTGTATATGTAGCCGTACGCATCTTTATATGGTTAACATGGCTTTGTTTTATTGTGCAAGCAAATAAAAGTTAAATCAACACTAAAATAAATAAAACACGTTCTGCCACTGAGGGCAAACGATCCCATCTCCCCCCAAAACTTAAAAACTCCCTTTAGGAATTTCCCAGCTGTGTCATTATGAAGCTTTTTTCATGAAAGAGGAGGACGTTGAGACTCTTACTAGTATTCTAACTCGGCAAGTCTAAAAACTAGTAGAAACTGATATTTTTTGCAGTGAATCTCAAACGCCCTCCCTGCACCCTCCACTTCGCTTAGCCTCGGGTCCTCGTGATTGGTTCACCTTTCGTGTCCGTCAAAGCTGTGTGGGCGGGACTCAAACAGTCCACTCGTGTTCCTACACTGTGGATTGTGCGCCACAGCAGACGGAGAGCGGGGCGGACGGTAGTAGACTACAGCAGCCGCAGCATCCACTTTGTCCCCGAGCTTCACTGCTGCTGTGCAGAGTCCCGTGAACTGAGCCTGAGCCGCTGCTGCATCCCTGAACATATTCAGCGTACTGGGGGTTTTTTTTTATTCCCCCCCGTTTCAAAAGCAACACAGTCTCTGGGTCGGTTGTATTAACCGCACAAAAGACGCGCTCCAGAGGAGTCCACCTGGATAGCTGACGAAGCCGTCCGGTCCCGTTCGACGTCCAGTGGGGAGAGACGGTGAGAAGTTAGCGCGGGAGGCAAGAGAGCAAGAAAGAAGACAGGATGAACCTCAAGAGCCATTTGATTTTCACCCTCTACACTATTTATGGGATTCTTCTGAAAGGTGAGATACTGGGACGAGCGGTGCGCGTCCGTGAGCGCGCTGCAGGGTGGAGAGGCGCGTGGTCACACGGGTCCGGGCAGAAAGATGCGGAGCTCTCTCTCTCTCTCTCTCTCTCTCTGTCTCTCTCTCTGTCTCTCTCTCTGTCTCTCTCTGTCTCTCTGTCTGGGTGTCTCTCTCTCTCTGTCTCTCTGTCTCTCTCTCTGTGTCTCTCTCTCTCTCTCTCTCTCTCTCTGTCTCTCTCTCTGTGTCTCTCTCTCTCTGTCTCTCTCTCTCTGTCTCTCTGTCTCTCTCTCTGTGTGTCTCTCTCTCTCTGTCTCTCCCTCTGTCTCTCTCTGTATCTCTCTCTCTCTGTCTCTCTCTCTCTCTGGGTCTCTCTCTCTCTCTCTCCCTCTCTCTCTCTCTGGGTGTCTCTCTCTCGTGTGTCTGTGCGCGCGCGCGTGTGCGCGTGTGTACCTGCGCTGAGTGGGACGTGAGTCTGAGCTTGTCCCGTAACATTCGTTACACGTTAATGTCCTGTGTGTCCCGTGCGTGAGTGGCAGTGACCCCCCCCCCCCCAAAACGAGCCCGGCAGGCAGACACACCTCACCGGGAAGTAACCGGCCCCGCGGGTGCTGCTGACTTGCAGCAGTCGGATGAGTCACGGAGGCGCTGGCGTCGTTCTACGCACCGAATTGTTTGATGCAGCTGATTACAGGCAGCTTCTTCCGGAGCTCCAGGAGCTTCCGGAGCTTCGGGAGCTCACAGACGATTATTCTTTCTCTGTTTTGTTTGTTTTCTTTCATGATTTTGACTTGTGGCTCTTCTGTACAGGCGCGGTGTCTGTGGCTCCTGCGTGAGCTTTTTAAACGAGGCTATATTCAATTCTCAAAAGTTTATATTCCGTTATGGTGGCTGATACTGTTGTTATCGCGCGTCCTCTCAGATATTTACGGACACTGCAGCAGTGATTTCTGTGGGAATATTATTCTGACCTCTAGACTATTTGTGATAGTTGCACGATAAACAGCTGGCAGTGGTGTTTTTGGGCGCCCGGACTGTGAAACTGTGTAAAGTGACATTGGGGGTCAAGGTCACAGTGACTGTTTGTAAGACGGCTCAGAGTGTTTTGGAGGCATGCATTAACTGGAATAGATCGTTAACAGCGAAATAGCAAAGTCAAATGTAGAAAGCCTTTGCTGAAACAGTGCCACTATAACCTTTTAGGTTTATTTTATGCTTGTATAGCTAATCTGCATGTCTTACGTAGATACATGTGTAAGTGACAACAGAGTAGAGCATCTGGGCCAGTGCAGTATATTATGGAAAAGACAACCTTCGGTGAAATTTGACTTTCATCATGAAACCTTGTGTTCACATCAGGCTCGCCGCACTTCATGAGACGCTACTTCAGCGCTGTTTTTCGGCTGTGTGTAATCGATTCTCTTTCGGAAAACTTCAATTTTTAACAAATCTGATGAAGTCGCATGAGCACAACCGAGTGGCATTTGTTCTTTAGGGTATGTACTACATATATATCTTGCAGTGTAGAAAACGATGTTGAGGACTGGACGGCATTCAAGTCACGAGGCATCCGAGGGCATGTAACAGAATCCCCATTTATGTGACAAGTCAAACAGGGGACACAGCTTCTTGAGTCTCTGGCCTGGTTCGTTCACGCTGCCGCGTGTAACAATGGCAGCAGGATGATGCATTCACTCCGTAACAACTGCCAGTCTAACAGCAGGGCCACATATTCCACACTGAGCTTCGGCTTTGTGACATAAAGTCCACTCTGTCCCCCTCAAATCATGTCGAGATGCAGTTTGCGCCACTGGATGACAAATCTATTAACATGAAAGTCTTGACTTAAAACTGCTGTTTTCCGCACGAGTAAACGAGAGATTCTGAACGAGAGATCGTTTGTGCTCGAGTCCCTTCGTCATTTGTTGTCGTCTCTTTCAAGTGAATGTGTGTGTGCCTACGAGGGAGAGAGAGAGAGAGACAGAGAGAGAGAGTGAGTGCCGACATGATTAAGGCCATTCTTGACTTAATGAATTGGTATGTAATGAGGTGTCTTCGAGTATCTGGTATATCTGACAGCTCGCACTGCAGCATCTATTGACGTTCCAGGGCCTTTCTTTTCCTCTTTAGTCTCCTGAAGGCAGCACACTCACTGCGAGTGCGTGCGATTGCATATTCCTGTAGCTGTGTGCCCTGTTTGTACAACTTATATGACTTATAACTTGTGTTTGAAGAGGCCTAAGCAAAGACACGAGCATTCTGGTGCGAACGCCGGGCTCATATCCTGTGTGGCTCCCCACCACACACACTCCCTCTCTCTTTCTCTCCCCCCAACCCTGAAGAGGATAATGCTAGGCTGCTTGATTTGAACAGTCATCTCTCGGTGCAAGACCTATTATTGTATAGGTTCCACACAGCAGGCAGGTCAGCCTCCTCCTGAATGAAGTGTATTTAGCCGAAGCCATAGCCGTGCGCTCTGTAAATGACAGCTGTTTCAGCCCCTGTGGCCCGCTGCCAGCTGGCATCCGGAGACCCAGAGACACTCAATCTCTGTCACCGGCTAGACCTGCGCGGTATATAGTGTGAACGTGAAGTGTTGTGATGGAGGTTGTTGTTTACCAACAGCCCGAGTTGTTAACACATTATCTAGTGTGTCTCATGTGCCCGTGCCCGAGCCAGAGAAAACAGCCTGTTATGCAAATGCCCTCTTACGTAAGCGCTTCGGGGCTGAGCGGCAGGCGAGGGGAGATGGAGGCAGCGAGCGGCGGAGAAAGAGGGAGATGTTCTGGAATAGAGGAGTTGATGTAAGAGTAATGTGGGAGGAGAGGTGTGGAGGAGGACTGTGCAGTCTCCTCAGCTGAACTGTGTGATATGTGCACTGGTTTTGCGGTTTGCTGTTTGGATCCCTGTTTGTCTGCTTCCTGTCGCTCGTCCCCGCCTGGTAGTCTGTCTGTTTTGAACTCTGATCTTGCTAGCCTAAATACAAACCCCCGCTGAGGGATGTGTTTATCCCCGCGGTGAGTCTAAGCTGCTGAAGGCCTGACCCTCCATCCCTCTGTGCTTCTGTCCATTCCTCCCTCGCTTCATCCTCCCGTCCTGGCGTGGAGCTTTGTACCACAGCAGCGTGGGAAAGCTTCTGATAACAAGCGGCCTTGTGTGTGTGTGTTTGCAGAGCCACTGATTACACAGGAGAAACAAGATGTTCTCTCTTTCTTGCTCACTTGCGCTCTCCCTCCCACTCCTGTGTGTTTGCGAGTGTGCTCATTTTCACATGGCCGTGCTTCCACAGGTAGAGCATGGGAGGTGCTCTGTACCTCATACCGGTGCCATGAAGCTTCAGTGCAGAGAATCCTCCGTAGAGCAGCGCCGGCTCGACGTTCATCACCCAAACACACACACACACACACGCAGCTCCACTGTGGATTCATCGCCGTCTCTGCCGAGGGATTTCCCATGATCAAAGCCAGTCTTTTGTTAGTCCAGGTGTTAGAAAAGTTAAAACAGAAAGGGGGAGGAGGCTGGAGGGGAACGTGGTAGGATCCGGAGCTTACAAGCTCTTCATGGCAGAGCAAATATAGAACTGCTCCAGAAACAGTTACCGCGGGCCTGCCACCTGTTCCAACTCTCTCTCATATCAGCGCAGGTTTTGCTTGGGAATGTGCAACTATGACAAGTTAAATACAGACGCTCTGGCAGTGTGTTCAGACATAGGGATGTAATGCGGCAGGAAGAGGCAGGAGGCCAGTCATCGTTAAGCTTAGCCTAATACAGATGTAGTCGCAGATGGCAGAGACTCACAGGTGGCAAAAAAAAACAAAAACCTAGCAAGACACCATGAAGGAGTTAAAAAGTTTTGCTTTCAAGCTTTTGCAAATAACCTCCAATAGCTCAGCTCCCAAACCAGCCTGTGGATATCTCCAGGGCTTTTATGAGCCTGCAAAATAGGATGCGCCCACACCGAGTGACGCAGCACAGACTGCAATGCCAGCCAGATCGGGCATCATTGTTTTACTGTCATTGGATATAAACAAGCAAGGAAGACTTTACCAAGCAAATATTCTCTTTGAAACATAAAAAAACCAGCAGAAAATTAACCAATTTTTCAAGCACCAGGAATCTAATATTATAGGCCTAATCTCTCTTTGTCATAATGGCAACCTCAGAAAACATCTGCCAAATCTGAGCACCCTTTTTTTACATTACTGAATGTGCTCATTGCTTAATATGCCTGAAAGCTGCCTGTATGTCTGAACACACTAATATGAAGACTGTCTTCTGAGAATAAAGTGTTGATCAGCTGCTGAGGTTTCATACATAACCTCCAGGTTTCCAGCTCACCCTATTGTGTGGGCACACACACACACTCACATACACACACACACACACACACAAACACACAAACACACCTACACACACACACACACACACACACACACATACACACACACACACACACACACACACACACACACGTCCCCTGAGCTTTAAAGCAGTCATTCAGTTTACTGAATTCTACAGTACTGGACCTTACTGATCCTGGGAAGAATCTGCTGAAAACAGAATGAATTCTCTTGGGTAAATGCACCATCATGGGTGGTTGTGTTAATCACTGCACATTTCAAGCATACAAATCTAAAATCTATATCTATAATTATAATTAACCTATAATTATGTTGTCAGGCTTAAATCCAAAAGCATGTCATGTTAATAAGGAATCAGTTTCATTTATATAAATAGTATATTATTTTAGCCAAAGTGATGGGTATTATTTAATAGAATCACGTGTTGGTGATGCTGTGAAATAATGGCTTCCTGGTTACAAATGCAGAACATGCCAACCACATTTCTAATCTGCAAAGTCACATTTTTGCAGAGAATCGATGTCGATTTTTATTTTGGCATCAAGGCTGCGTTTCGTATTTCTTAGGCAAAGTGTAATTTAAAGCCAGCCCACAGCGAGAGAAGGGAGAGATCAAATGCAGCCTCCCATGGAGAATGTGTGAGAATGCGAGCCCACAGGTGGATTCAGCGGCAACAGCAGCGACAGCAGGCAGCGAGTTTGCACCCTAAATAGACCTCCCAGTAGGTGAAAGAAAGATGCAAGCTCAGCTAAACACATCAGCTGATGGGGCTTTTCTTCAAAGTTGTAGCTATTTATGTACACAAGTCAGAATATGGACAAATGCGCATTTATGATGTGAGGCTTGCGTAATAATGAACTGCAAGTTGCCATTAAAGAACACCTTGTGAAATGCTCAAATGCAGAAACAAAGAAAAAACCCTGTCCGCTTAGAAAAGGATGCTGGAGGTTGCATAGTGGATTGATTTTTATTTCTTTAGGCATGCTTTGCACTATGAACTGGAGCATTGATCTGATATGATGCGTCATTCTTGCAGAGATTTTTAGGGATTCTTAGATTACCATTGGGGTCGATTTATCTGGTACTTTTTGATTGACAAGCAAACTTCTCGGATGTTTGGCTTCTTTTGTTTGAGTCAGACTTAAGCGATTAGATATAATCTATCCCGCACAAATTACACACAAGCGCGTACTTTGGGAAAGACGTAGACTGTGTTATTGGGTGCGAGTGCATCGGCCTGTGTGTATGTGTGCATGCGTATGTGATGTCTGTATTAGCATTGAATCCCAAAGGATTAGCTAGTGGCTAATCTGAAGCTCCAGTCTTTGACAAGCCATGTGTCACTAATCTCAAACACTCTGGAATAAAGAGACGCAGACACAATCACCTTTTTGGATTAAAACTCTCCATGCAGAGGGTGTTGTAATCTTTCAGTCAAACCAGAACAAGGTAAAAGAAGATTCGAACTGAATGCACACGCACACATACTCACATATATGCAGACTTGCAAATAAGTAATCAAATGAAGTGGTATGATTTAACGTGCACTTTCAGTTGAAGCCATTGTGTGCTACAGGTTCACGTATCGTCCCCTCTCTTAACAACGCTTAACAAAGATAATGTTCTTTTTATGTTATGTGCCCTTTCATCCGACAGCTCCTTTTCATACAATTCCCCGAGGGCCAGAGTGCGGAGACTTGACAGTACATGTTACAGTAATCATTTTCTTCAACAGAGGTAAAGATATGGACAGCCGTGACTCTGCCTACTCCCTCTGCTCTCCTGCCCCAACTCTGATATTGTTTTGGGACTTTGTGTCTGTTCTCCACAGAAATTAATTCAGCCAAAGCAGGGTAGGCCCATTGTGCACAGAGACGTTCTCACACACAGTGCATGTGCACGCCAAAAACACATACACAAGTGCACACTTGTGCACAGAAAAACCCACAGGTGTAAAAACTCAGCAGTGAGAAAACGGCAGACAAATCTTTTGTTTTCAGGGATTGCATTTGCTGGACTAAACATGGGATGAAGCTGTTGTTGCTTTTGCTGTTGGAGACTTTCTTTGTCTGCGCACACACACACACACACACACACACACACACACACACATATTTTCCAGTCAAATCAGGGTTGACAGGAAGCGTAACTTCACAGGGAAAATGTTGGAAATGGTTGGAGTTGAGCAAAAACAGAAAGGGGACGGGAGAGAAAGATACAGCTGCTATCGCCAGGCCCCTAATATTTGGGGTTGCGATAGGGACGCACCAAATATTGACGTTACAGGGAACTCCAGTCAGTTCATTAACAGGAAATGAACCCATATCTATAGAAAATCCCACAGGTGCTCCCCCAGTCACCATTCATATTTTTCCTAATCATGGCTGCCCTTTCATAAAGTAAAAAAAGAGTTGCATCCCTCTTTAATGACAGTGCTCATTTCCTGCTGATGGCTATTGCACATTTCTAACGGATACCCCATACGTGTTAATTTCTCGTTGCAATAATTTAGTTTAAATCAGCTTCAAAATGCAGCTGCGTTAGCTATAGCTCCATGTGTATTCTTCGTCTTAATGTTATGGTTCTTTAACGTGCAAAACATTGATTTAGTGCTTGATTGCTTAACTTGTACTTATACAATAACAATATGGAGTTATGTTATGTTCCTAATTGAAAAGCAGGGTTTACTGCATCCACAAACACACATCTGTGCACTTGTTTTAGCATCGTGGTCTCGAAGGAAGCCTAGAAGTAGCTAAAGCTAATTGAAATATAATTCCCCAAAGACACATGTTCATGTTAATTGACTTTCTCTGTGTGCCTGTGTGTGTGTGTGTGTGTGTGCACTCGATTGTGTATGTGTGTGTATGTTTTCTGTTCGTATTTATCGCCCCAAGTCACTTTCTAGTCCCTTGTCTAATCATCAGCTTGAGGGTCCCCCCACATCTTAATTTGGTGTTTGAAAGCTATTAGACCCTCTTTTGCATCAGCACAATTTCTATACACATCTAATGTCGTAAAATCATGCAGTTAGAATCCGGTTTTGTCGTCTCAAACTCAAATTGAGGCGGATGCCCACTGTAGATCAAAACCGTTTTTACCGCTGCGTCATTTCAGTTCTTATATATCTGGCGAGCAGTAATGTACGGAACAATAGAGCTTTAGATGGGCGCAAATGGAGGATCTCTGCAAGACGGCATGTGCACGGGAGTCACTGTAGAGAGAACACACATTTTGCTTGTGTGAATATAACGGATTACTTTTGAAAATTACAAGTGTGAAATTTCACCCAGTTGGTGCCTGGTTTCACAGCCATACGCTTCACAGCCATATCCCTTGTGAAGGTTGGCCGATCAGCCAGGCAACTGAAAGAAGGGGTCTCAGGCAAGATTAACCGTCCATGTGAATTTATTTAGTTCATAATGGAAGGTCCCGGCAGATATTTACAGTGCTTCTGTCAATGATTGACAGAACAAATACAAAAAAACCCACAAAAATGAATGAAATAAGGAACCAAAACCCTGGCCCCGTTTGGCTCGGTCACTAACGGGCCCCAAACGGGCACTGCAACTCTCTCCTCCTTTCCCCGTAACAGATCCCCCTGGAGCCCAGCCTTCTCCCTTATATTAAGGTGGACTCATCCACTCCCAGAGACAATCAATTATCTGTTACTCAACCCCTACAAGGATAGACACCTTCCAATTTACTATAATATTACCTAAAACTATCTCTAAGTTTATTTTAAACTATCTTTCCTTAAAAAAAAGTGCTTTTCTACAGCCATTTCCCCAAACAGAAAAAACACCCCTGTCACTACCTCCCACTTGGTCTCTTCCCCCGGGAACCCCGTCTATTTATACAAGTGGAACCTTCCAGCCAGGTTTGGCAGTTCAGGCCCCACAGGTAACAAACATTTTAACTTGACCAAACAGTTTGAATCTGACTTAAGTCATGGGGTTTGCCCATAACATCCCCTGTTAACAGACATGCGCACACACACACACACACACACACACACACACACACACCTACACCCAATGTAAATGTATATATTTCTTTATATTGTAATTGTAGAAATTTGTAGCACTTTGGCAATATTGTATTCTGCTGTGATCTTGCTAATAAATCTAAATGGCGAGAGAGAGTATAAGTATTGACATTAAAACATGTTTATTCAGTGTACAATACAGTACAACCTTTGACCTGAACATCAGAGTTGCAAACTGACTGATGCGAAGTGGGTACAAGCACATTTAATTTACACATTCATGCACGCATTGTACTGTATTTGCCATTTTATTCCACCGAAAGTCTCTGATCCTCTCTCCGCTGCGCTGCTGTCATACTGTATGAGTTTTTCCATTTAGTTGTGCTTAGAGTTGTCTATATTTTCTTCTACCAGTATGGATCCTGTTTCTAAGGAGTATTCCAAAATCCTATATCCGTTCTAAGTTTGGATTTCTGGCCGCTATTCTGAGCAGAGATTGCCACAGGCCTGTTGTAGAGGGGAGGGAAGATGGAGTCAAGTGAGACAATTTATAACAGTTAAAAACCAAATGAACTGAGACCCTTGGCTTGGATGAGCGAGCGGCAGCATACATAATGCGCCTTAGGGATTTCCTCTGTGTGTGTGCGCGCGCGCATGTGTCCATGCTAGCAAACACATAGCACACACAAACACACGGCCACCTCCACCATCTGTCTCTGTTTGCCACATTGCAAATCCATTATATGCTACACAACATTACCCCCCCCCCCCATCCTAAGTGGCACACACCTCTGAGCTTACTTCCACTATCCTACTCTGTGGAACGGTGACAATTTGCTACCGCATACACATCTTTGTTAAAGATGCTGTGGCATGTTTCCAGCTGGATTTTAATACATATTTTCATGCTCCATTTGCATTTTTTTGTAAGTTGGTGTTTAGCATCGATGCTCTGAGATTTTACAAGCCCGCTCGCTTGTTCCTGCTGCTTCGTGTGGGAATTTGTGTGATGAGATTTTTTCAACTGGTCTGTGTTGTGAAGTGACGCTGGACTTTAATAATCCTGCCTCCTCCGGAATTATTAGTTTTTGCATTTTGGCAGACGGATTTAACACATGCACACACTAAGGTTTAGCTCAGTAGTTTTATAGCTAACTCATCTCCAGTTCTAATCAAAAAGCTTCCCCAGTCCTGAACCGCCTGCTGAGGAAACAAAGAAGTTATTATGTTTTTTAAATGGTCTCCAATTACGGGTAATTTCACAGCCTATCTTAAAGCTATTTGCTTTTCTCTCACTTTGCTCCGGTCGGGTAGAGCAGGCATTGTGCTTTGCAAAAACAACGAGTAGACAAGTTAGACATACAGCAGATTCATTCCTTTGGAAAACAGAATGGTCTGCCTTTCTCTGCACTCCTTCTCTGTCTCCCCTCGTCTCTTATCATTAGAAACGGGAAACGCAGTTAACTCGATTCCTCCTTTATCTTACTCATTAGTGTTTGTCTCGCAGTGCACTCAATTACTCAGCCCATCACTCTCCTACACCCACAAGTCAAAAAGCTTCCACTGGCAGGAGTGAGTCAAAATTCTCACGTAGTTGGAATCCAGTAAGACTCATTAATCCTCATCAATCCATGATGTGGGGTTTCACAGCACTGCTTGCGGGCTTGCAAACAGGGCTGGCCGATATAGTATATAATGTATCACGTTAAAATGTTTCATTTAAGTCGACATCAATAATTGTTGATCATTTTCAACGACCTATTTTTTTAGATTTTACTGCCTTACTTTGAATGGAACTACTTTATTTATCAAGGCACAAGGGGGAATAATTTAATAAAAGTAAATAAGGAAAAAGGACTGATCTCACGTTAATCATTCACGCATTACACACATGCAAAGGGTGGAAGCGGCTTTGGTGAAAACGTAGGTGTGTTGCATTTCCGCTCTTGGTCGGGACGGTTTTCCTGCACAGTTTACACACAATGGTGTTCTGGTATCAATCAGAATTTCAAAGAAAACAACAGAAAAACTGCCCTAATAACTGACCCATGCGTTTGTTATTAACAATTTCGTCACTTTCTGCACACATTTTTTCACGCCACGCTGATTCTATTGTTGTCTCATGTCAATGGTGCAACCAACCAGTGCACCTGTTAAATGATTGGCTGCTTGCGTGTCACTCGTAGCACGCTCCATTATCAAGGGATGTGATGAGCCAGGGCGTGTTCGTCATGTGCTTTCAAGTGAAACCATTTAATGTTCTATCGAACAATTTTCTTATTGCTATTGATGAAGTGCCTATCCCTGGTACATGTTGCTATGGTTTCCAGGCCTACTAGGAAACAATCCTCTAACAGTACAGTCTTGTCAGTTGGCAGCATGGTGCTACATATTTTAACTTTTACACAGCCAGACTGAGCCCTGATGGCATTTTATCATTTTAAATGTTAATCTGTGGCCCACCTGCAAAGTAAACTGGATTAGACTTCCTGGATTGGATTTCACTTGTAACCTCGGCTGTATGATCTGGCTTTTGGGAGCAGTCGTTTATTTTTGGATTGTATGGCATCGCAATAACAGCCTTTATTTCCCCACTAAAGAATTTGTACATAATTGTTTTAGACAATTGTTATTGCTCCCGGTAGCATTCATGTCTGGCCATTTCACAACCAAATAAGAGGAACAAAAGACTGTCTTTGCAGAAACTGACCCATTAAAATGATGGACCACAAGTAAAAGTCTCTGTTTCTGAAACAAGCTTTTTCTGTAGCTATTAAACCCATTTATGCAGTTGAATTCAACAAATTTATGCTATGGCTACAATCCCCGACTAGTTTGACAACACGCTAATGCTGCTGTATGTGTATCCAGTTCAAATGGGCCAGCTAATGCTAATCTCTGCTAATCCTCCGAGAAGCACCTTCAGAGCAACGATATCGTGCCGCTCTGTGGTTGAGATGGATAGTGGAGGAGAGGGGACAACAAAATGGTGAATGGAGATATCAGCATAGCAAATATTAGATCACAACAGCTGACAAACGCAAATCCTCCCAACAGTGGTCACCTTCCAACGCTCCGCTTCTCCACACACACACACACACACACACACACACACACACACACACACACACACACACACACACACAC